>CM032471.1:2933213-2985917 GCA_019059595.1 Marasmia exigua
AATATTCTAGTAAATGACTATGAAAGTTTAAAACAATATATAATTAGAATCTAAAGAATATTTATATTATTCAAATTCAAGTAGAAAATAAGATACATATGCGCTGCCAAAATTCTTGTTTTTATTAAAATATGTAGGTTTGTTGATACCGCACCTATATCGCATTTTATTGTATCAGAAAATTGTGGAGTTTATTCAAATTTATTTGCGTTTCGGTGCGTATCCCACTGGCGCCATTACATAAAGAATACCTCTAAATACTCTACTGGAACTCGCCTTGCCAAAAATACCGCCGACCGTCTTTTTAACATTTTCTCACCGTTTTGTACATAATAAGGAATGAATCGAATATCATAAAAAACAACACACTTCGGACTCCCCCGCTCATACATATTCAATGGTGCCCGAGTATAAAAAGTGTAAAAGTGCCCTCCCGAAACTTTCGTGTTTGCGATCGTCTGCGCCTTACATTTGTTTAGGGCGCTTTACACCGCGCGATCAACATCAAACGTCAATAGTTTTTTAAATTTTCGTGTTGCATTATCATCATCATCATCATCATCAGCCCATTTAAGTCCCCACTGCTGGGGCACAGGCCTCCCTCAATCACATGAGGGGTAGTTGCCATACTCACCACGCTTGGCAAACGGATTGGCGAGGGTTTTGATATAAATGCAGAGTTTTCCTTCTCTGGGTGCTGATGATCATGCTAGCAGCTTTACCTTGGTCGCCTTTTACGACACCTCGGTAAGAGTGAGGGTGGCCTATTCTACTCTGCCGGGGACCACACGGCGGTGTTGCATTATAACTTTAATAAACAAGACGGGAATTAACACGATATTTATTATGTGCCACGATAATTAGTATGTGTTACAGTCCGCTCGTGACCACGGCTGCTGTAACGTAGCCGAAACCTCGAGTAAAATATGTGAGTAAACAATGTTGTATCACATAATAAATTCCCGTCTTGATTAATCAAACGCCAAAAAAAAAATAGTACATTTGTAAATTAACTTCACTTTAACATTCGTATCTGGACGCCTAATCCGGGGGAAACTTGTGGCGTAGCATATAGCGCAACACGTGAACCAACACAGAAAACCGGAAACCGGCGTGAAGCAGCACTGTGATGTGCGTGAGTGAGTGTCCCGGAGGCCCAAGGTTGGCAGCGCACTTGTGACTCCACTGGTGTCGCGGGTGTCTATGGGCGGCGGCAATCGCTTACTATCAGGCGATCCGACTGCTCGTCTGCCATCAATCACATAAAAAATCGACACGTAGTGATATTTAATGTATATAATGTAATCTAATGTAATGTATTCGAACGTAATGTGACTAATGATTTTTATTTAATTGTATTAGTTTATTATTAATTAATTTGGCTTAGGTGGCTACTGACCCAAAAATTACTGACCCAAGAATTTCAAGATTTTTTTGCTGGTCACTGTTGTAACTTAACCTAACCAATATTTTTTTGTTTTGTTGAATTTAGAATGTATTCATCACAAAAATATTGGTAAGGTTAGGTTGGTACAGTGATCAGCAAAAAAATGACAAAATTTCTTGGGTAAGTTTTTTAAGTGAGTTGCCACGTAAGCTATTAATTTATTATTGAATTTGAATCGAAAATGTAAATGAGTTTTTAGATGCTTGAAAATAAATAAATGTAATGTAGTATAATATCATAAAAACAACCATAACGAGTGAATTAAATTATAAACTCCTTAATTCACCTGACCTCCACTTAAAACTAAAGTTAGGTAAATCTTATAATAATACACTTACTGCCACAATCAAAGTCGTTGATTAACTTAGTTGGCTACTTAAGAAAAAATATTGACACTTATTTTGATACGCATAAAGACTACCGATACTAAACTAATGAACATTAGCTTGAATGACGTCTCTGAGTGCGGCCGTTAGATTTTTATTTATATATTTACTACTCTGAAGTTTAATTTAGTAAAAATTGCTGAAGCCTAGACTCTCATTGTTTATTTAAAGAAATTGTGCGTGTAATTTCATAATAAATTATTGGGTATTTGAACACAGTGGGAAACTATTGAATTTCTAGCTTTTCCATATAAATATATATTCCACACTACTATATTACTAATTACTAATAATAAGTACCGATTACTATAATCGATCGAATACGAAATGAGGTGATCCGGCAGAGAACCAAAGTCATCGACATTGCTCACCGAATTAGCAAGCTTAAGTGGCAGTGGGCTGGCCATATTAGCCGCAGAACCGACAACCGATGGGGTATACGAGTTCTAGAGTGGAGACCGCGTCTTGGCAAACGTAATGTAGGGCGCCCTTTGGCTAGGTGGGGGGACGATCGGCTCAGGATGGCTGGCAAGAGCTGGATGCGAGAAGCCAAGGATAGATCACAGTGGCGAACAATTGGAGAGGCTTACGTCCAGCAGTGGACTGCGATAGGCTGATGATGATGATGATGATGATAATATACCCTGTACCCAAGTACAGCAAGAAATTGATATGCGGATTTGGTCAATTAGTTAACCTTTTTAATAATTAACAGTTTATATGTAAATAACGAACTTAAAAATGGGACCACTGGAAGCGTGACTAAGCCGACCAAATTTGTAAGTGCTTGATTCGACAGCTCCTGTGGAGCCACTCGAATGTTCTATGTGTACTTAAATAAAAATATTTTTTCATTTCCATTTCCTTAATTTTCCCCCAACGATTGCTTCCCGACCCGACTTCCCGAATCGTCAACCCTAAAATCTTTCTTAATAACGAAGTTATTTATTTCAGGAGAGCAATTGAAAGCGGGCCGCGGAATAAAAAGCCGAAGGCCCAATATAGCCGGTATTGCTCAAGTTTTCTCATATTTTTGTCATCCTTACAACCGAACGCGTTTACGTTAAGTATACTTCCCAACTAAAGCGAGTTATGTGTTTGTCAAAATTGAATTGACTGCGGAAGCCGACTCCAACGGCCCGAGGAACATTTGGGCTAAATACTGGTAAAAGCGAAGAAGCTTGATTTTTCGATCGCTTACCTAATGTGCTTTTTTTT
Source organism: Marasmia exigua (assembly GCA_019059595.1). Classification (NCBI taxonomy): domain Eukaryota; kingdom Metazoa; phylum Arthropoda; class Insecta; order Lepidoptera; family Crambidae; genus Marasmia; species Marasmia exigua. Next base: position 2,936,265 of record CM032471.1, read on the forward strand.
AATTTGTTCTATTTACGTATTTATGTCACTTGGGTTTAAATTTGTATTCTGTGGCCAATAAAGAAGTCTTCATTTTTCGAATATCGTGTTTTGAAAACAATGGCCAAAAATTATATTTCCAAATGCATCATGCATCAAATTTCAAAAATCACCGGTCAACCGCTATCGCATTAGGTTAAGCCTGTATGAAAGTATAAGCTTGAAAAGTAAATAAATAAATTGATCGAACTTACTACAGGTCCAATACTGGGCTACCACAACAGTGCGGCTTCGTTCCCACGGGGAGCTTAGTGCAGTTTTCACGGGCATAAGTAAGTTTTTTGTCTCCATTGAGAAGTAGTACAGTAACGCTTATGCCTATGCCATTCTCTGTGTACGGTCGGGAAATCTGTCACTTAATCACTTACAAATGAAAATCGCTTGCCCGCATGACACAAAGATGCTGTCATTCCAAACAAAAAAACTATGCATGCTGCAAGCGATTTTTGCTCTTCGGTGGTTAAGGAAGGGCCGGATTCCCGTACTTTTAGTATGATCGGTAGTGCCTGATCTTAGACATTAATTTTGTTTTTTCCATCGTGCGTTTTAAACGGTAAACGGCCTTAGAAACCTCACTTCCAAACTAGAAAGAGGACATATTTGTCAAATTGAATTGACTTCGGAAGTCTTAATGGACTCTAATGGCCCGTGGACCATTTGTGGCTAAATACCGGCTAAGGAAGTAGGTTGCTATTCAGCTTGGAGTACTAACGGATATCGTTTTCTTTTCGAAATATCAGAATTAATGGCGATCTTAATATGTCGTTTGCTCCTTGAAAGGATGGAGATATGGCCGAGCGCATGAACTAATGTAGTGAGAATATTTAGGAGGCCATTTCATGTTTGTACTTTTAATAGGGAATGGGAATATACTCGAATTTTGGGAAGTTTTATTGGGTTGTTTTGGTTGGTGTGGGAGAATTTGTTGATATCTTAAATTACTTAGTGTTATGTTCACTGAGCTCCAATCCTGCGTTAGGAAAGTGTATTACGCTATATAATTTGATGTGCTTTAACAAGGTTTTTTTTATTAAATAAGTAAAAAACAAGTTGCATAAATAGTGTCAAGCTATCTTTAAATCCACCTACTTGTAAACAATAACGACCAAATTATCAAACACTTTTAGCACTTTCTTTGCAACTAAATAAATGAATCGGTACTTAAGCAAATTCAGACAACATCACATACATTGTCCTGGTCCCAAACTAAGGTGTACCACGAATACCCAGAAACAACGCAAAATTCTGTTTCATCAACAAACATTTTGTTGGTACGGAAATTGAACCCGCAACCCTATAGCGTCTTAACCGGCGGTCAAACCGCTGTGCTAAACGGGTCGTCAACTAGTGTCCTGAATGTTTGGAGTCCAATCGACAATTGGATATTTTAATAACATGGCGGATGTCACATGAAATCCATAGAAAAAAAACGATGTTTTAGTGATATATGTCGTATGATGATAAATGTCACGAGCCCGAGAATTGGACTCATGGTCGCATGAGTCCAGTATAATTCATTCTGCAGTCTTTATTTCTGAGTCTGATAAAGATGCAAAACCCGTCATCGACTTATCCAAAGCGTTGAGCTTCGTGAGTAATTATTTTGGACTTTGGCCAAATAGCTCCGCGGATTGGCAGGGCTCGCCGTCATCATCCATGATATCCATTGGATCTCAATAACGAGGTAAAGAATTGAGGTATTTGTAGGATTTATGCACTTGTATAAAAGTCGCTCTTGTGTCAAATTTTGTCGAAAATCAAATCAGTTGAAGTGATACTCTGAGTAGTTTGTTGAAATCTCAACTGTACTCTAATTTAGACTACCTTTGACAGTATGAGTGAGCTTAGCTCACACAATAGGAAACGTTTTGCATAGAGTAACTTATATATAATGAGATAGAGGCATCAGTCGGCTAGCTAGTGTTAGCGCCATCTAGAGAAAAACGACCAATACTCAACGTCGCAACGACCACCTTCGAGAATCAGTCAGGGACGCGATTAAATAAATTATCAGAAATAATTTTATTTGCTTTATAACAAAATTCCCAATACCTTCTAGATCTCTGGTTTATCTCACACCCTCTTTTAAAATTGGGCATGCGGCTTAAGGCGACGGGTACGGCACACTAGCGACTCCAATCGATTATAGTTGTTAGCTACTAAACAGGATCTATTTTAAACAATTTCGGGGTTACAACCTCTCGGCAAACACTTTTACTATTTATTAAATAACCATGCACAAATTTTGGGTCCGTGCACAAACGCGAAAAAGTGATATAAATTTTTCGCGTACATAAACGGACCCAACATTAATCGATTGGCGTCGCTAGTGTGCCCTACCCGTCACCTTAAGGTCATTATTTCGGAAACACGCTTTACTAACTGGATGTAAAAATGCATAGTGACATCTACCGAAACAACGCGCAACCATTTGCTTGATTGCTTTTTAAAGCTACATCTGCTTTATACAATCTCCATCTAACGAAAACCGCTGAACTATTTTTCTCATACTAAAGAAAAAGGTACTAAGTGAAATGACTGTGACGTTTTGCTCTTACTCACAACCTCTCAAGCACGTCACATACAGATAACTGGTGAGAGGCAGCGTCAGAGAGGTGACAGACGAGCAGACCGTTCACCTTCGCATCCGCATCCTTCTTCCCGCCGCATATTGACAGCTGCAATCTTTAAACTCTAGATGAGAATTGCGTCAAAGGTTGCAGGTGCTTCCGCAAACCCTGTGGTTTCCGGAAGCATATGTCCGGTTTCATCCGGACACCTGAAAACCCACTATTAAGGTTGGAGAGGCTGGTTCTTGTCGTGGAATAATACAGTTAAATATTTTCGTATTTTTAATTGACTTAGCAAAAGTTATGACAATAAGTGACAGATTGACACTACACGTTTTTCTATGGTCAACACTCTTCCCCCCCGGGGTGAGCAGGTAGGCGCGCTAGGCGCGCAGCGCAGCGCCGGCGCAGCGTGCCCCGCGACGTCCTCACGTCGGCAACCCGTACTCGGCCATCAGATCCTGGAAAGACCGCTTCTATAATTCCCCGAGGCCAGAGCCCTCTCTCTAAGGTGGGGTCGACTACCAAAACGACATCACCGACTCGTAACTGCTCGTCACTCGAAGACATCGTCGGCCTAGGTATCAGGCAGGGCAGCGCCTCCTTCAACCATCGCGCCCAAAACATATCTGCTAATCTTTGGGCGATTTTCCACTGCTTGCACATGTCAGCAGCATCTGTTTTGCTGACTGGCAAATTCGATGAAGTTCCCAATAGAAAATGAAAAGGAGTCAGAGCAGATAAATCCTCAGGGTCGACCGATACGTGGGTCAACGGACGGCTATTTACAATTGCTTCTACTTCACAAAGTAATGTTAATAGTGTCTCGTCTCTCGGAGCCCTTTCTTTAAGTATGACTTTTAGTGTTGATTTTACACTCCGGATCAATCTTTCCCATACTCCCCCCATATGTGGACTAAGCGGCGGATTAAAATGCCAGTTAATTCTGTAATTAGGTGCTGCTTCTTGCAACTTAATCAGCTCGGCGTTTGCTCCGCGTAAATTAGTTCCATTATCAGAGTATAAGTCGCTGGGCCAACCACGTCTCGCCGCCATTCTTCGCAAGGCCATTAATAGACTATCAGTCGTTAATGAGTGTACAACTTCGAGGTGAATGGCTCGTATCGTCATGCACGTAAAAATCACACCATATCTTTTTTCCCGCCTTCTACCAACAGTTACATCAACGGGACCGAAGAGATCTAGGCCACAGTGAGAGAAGGGTCTTGTGTGATGTGCAACTCTCCCAGCTGGCAAGTCTCCTTGTCTTGGTAGCTCTGGATTAATCTTTCTGATCCTGCAGACAAGGCATCTAGACGAAACGTTTCTTACAGATGGACGCAAACGTAAAATCCAATATCGCTGTCTCAATTCGTTTATCACAGTCTCATTGTTGGCGTGTGCAGCTAGAACGTGATAGTATGAGATGATGAGACGGGATACATGACTGCGGCCATCTAAAATGATAGGTCTTTTCATGACTTGGCTAACATCAATGGTTACGTCGATTCGCCCTTGAACTCTCATTAGACCATCTTCGTCTAGGTAAGGTGTAAGTCGTAACAACCTGCTTCTCTTAGGCAAGCACTTCCCCTCGTTCAAAAGGCTTATCTCCTCGGGAAAGCTGTCTAGCTGTGCTTGTCTGAGTATAAGAACCTCAGCTCTCTCAATTGCAGCTGCATCTACAGCTCCATCACTTCTTTTTTTCCACTTACCCACAGCAGCTAAAACCATTGCGGTGGCGCGTAGTAAGCGCATCCAAGACGAAAACCTGCCTGGATCTGGAATAGGTAATTTATCGATACCTGTAATAACGGTGACAACGGTCTTTTTTAACTCATCATCGCATTTAGTTCCTTGTGTAAATTTCCTTTCAGGCCATTGATCTCTCCCGCAACGTAAAAAATCAGGTCCATGAAACCAAGGGTGCATATAGAGGTACCCGCCGCACCCCCCAGCCGAGCGGTCTCTTTGTGCCAAGCTCTGTGTTAAAAAATAATTTATATACAGTAAAACCAATATTTGTGCTACAAATTGTATACCTACATGATCGTTATTTCACCATCTAACCAGTAGTGAAATTAGTTTCCATAGTGGTCGAGACAGTGCAATGGGATCACGATAAATAAATCAGGATAAAACGTTGTGATTGCGAATTTAAACAGCGCTTGATGTGTATCGTGTCGTCGTGACAGTGCTAACAGCTGTGAGTCAGCTGACAAAGGTCGTTAACCCCTAACAACTCGCGCGCCTTCTTTGCGGAAGAACAAGAAGGAACATTTCGTCAAATATGTCATCAGCCGCTTGGCGCGGTGAATAGATGCGCACGTTCGTATCAACAGGTCGCCGGTTCAAATCCGAAGTGGACGATTGGAATTTAAATTTCTTATTTTTTATTCCCTATATTTTTTTCACTATTTTTTAATGAATAAAAAAATGGTACCTACGCCAAAGGCGAATATATGTGCGAAATGTAATAAAAAAATCACTACCAGACGATGTCTTTCCTGTAGTATGTGTAAGGAAAAGTTTGACCTGGACTGCGCTAATGTTCCGGAGAAAAGATATTATTTGATGTCGCCCACAAGGAAAAGAACATGGAAGTGTAAGACCTGCAAGCGAAACATGGAATTAAGACAGACATCGAATGATCATCAAACTCAAACTCCCCTGTCTTCACGCCCTAACATAGTAAATGATCCTATTGAAGAAGACAGTTTTGTGGCAAACATACCAGTGGAAAATTCGTTTGAATCCCTATCATCAGGGCACTCAGATAATGAAGAAACAAAATCAGAATTTGACTTCAACTGGTGCCGTATAACACCGAGAAAACTAACCAGCAGCTGTCCAGATCTAGGTAATGTGTATGACAAGATTGAAGACCTAGAAAAAAGTAACTTGGGTCTTCAAAACCAGCTACAGATAGCTGAAAAGGAAATTGAAAATATTCTAGCGGAAAATTTTAAACTAAAAAAACTTCTATCAGAATACAAGACAAAGTTTCAACGACTATCTGATGTAAGTAAATCCAGCTCAAAGAATATCACATATAGAAAACAAAGGAAGAGTTTGAATAAGACAAAATTAAATTTCTCCTCAGAAGAAAATAATCCAGGTACATCTACTCATACAGATGTGTCTAATTCACCAGTTGCTTCATGTTGCACAAAAGAAGTTCATATGGCTACTAAGATCACAGAACAAACGGTAAATACCTCGTGCTCAGTTGAAGCTCCCGCTAGCATGAGCAACCAAAGAAAACCTAAAATCCATATTATTGGAGATGAACAGGTGAAGGGACTCTCAAGCAACTTGATGGATATTAGGACGAACAAATGGAACGACGTTTATGACGTTTCTGGTACAGTTATGCCCGGAGCTACATGTCATCATATATTTAGTTGTACTGAAAATCTAGCAAAGGTGGTGAATAGGGACGATATTATAGTTTTATCAGTAGGCTCAAATGACAAAAACCCCTATTTTCTCTTTGCAAATATTTGTAATACACTGCATAATATTAAGGATTGCAAGATATATTTTTTAAGTGTTAAATCGAATCCTTATTTGAATGTAAAAAGACTTAACTTCGAGTTAAAATTATTTTTAGATAACTATAAGAATTGTAAATTTCTGGATATTGACTACGGCATGATTGATAGCACCGATAGAAGAATTACTCTATTGGACCTAATAAGTAATACACTAAACGCAGAAATAGACTTTATTAGATATGAAAATGATTTCATCAAAAATATCAAATCAATAATATCTTCTAGGAACAGTCAAAATACAAATTTAAAGGCTAACATCGATTGTTCGAGTGCAAAAAAAGGGACTATCCCGTATTATTTTAAACTAGTTCAGGCAAAAGCTAGCAATACAATTGATACTCTTATAAGTAGCTCCCCTAAAAATTCTATGGTAAAAATCGATACTGATGCAGAGCGGTTATTTCGTGCATCGTAACGAGCCTGTCTGTTATATAAAAAAGAAAAGGAAGCATGATGATGCGTGTTTAGGTGGTACAGAACTGCATGAAAGTAATGATAAAATCGTTCATATTAACATTCGAAGCCTAAATACCTACAAAATAGGTCAATTAGAAATATGGCTCAACACAGAAATAGGTCGTAGAGTAAAAGTGTTGTGCATTACTGAGCACCACCGAAATGAGTCAGAGCTTAAAATGACAAAGATAGGGGGATTCACCTTGGGAAGCTTTTACTGTAGAAGCACTAAACGCAGTAAAGGAGGTGCTTGTATATTTGTACGTAAAAATACACCATTTAACGATATTCCAATGTTAAAGGAGCAATCGACTGAGTATGTTTTTGAAATCTGTGGAATCAAACTCCGCGAAATTCGAATTATTTGTGTCTACCGCCCGAACACAAAAAGAAACGAGGACAACTTTTTGGCTAGTATGGATCTTTTGCTAGAATCAGTTCTTACGTCAACCAAAAGAAAAGTAATTATCTGCGGTGACTTAAATTTAGATATTTTATCAAATAGTTCTGAATCAAGAGATTTTTGTAGCTTATTGTTGTCCCATGGTTTAAACGAATTTATATCTGCGCCTACTCGAGTTACCAGCCATAGCAGTACATGTATAGATCACATTATAAGCAATGTTGATTTGACTAATGCAAAGGTGCTAGAATTATCACTCTCTGATCACACTCTTCAGTGCGCAGATTTACCATTTCATCTCAAAAATTATCCATTATTCTATAAATGGGTAAGAGACTTAAATTTAGTAAACATTGAAAAGCTTAAGTCTGATCTCGAACATGTAAATTGGGACTCGGTTTACATAGCTGAATCGTTGGACGATAGTTTTAATTCTTTCCATGACACCTTGTTATTGTCTTTTAATCAACACATACCTAAAATTAGGGTCAGAGGCACTAACAAGCCTAAAAATAAAGGGTGGATCACAGAGGAAATCAAGGAAATGTGTGCAAAAAAGAGAGAGTTGTTTATTCGTTGTTCCTTGGTCTCAAATGAGCAGACTCGGTTGGAATATCAATTACTTTGTAATAAGCTAAAAAAAGGTATTAGAGCTGCAAAGAAAAATCACAATGAACAAAAAATTTTCAATTCCAGTGACAAAGTGCGATCCGCCTGGAAATTGATTAACGAGCATACTAAAGGGGAGACACTACGGGTGACTAACTTCATCGGGCTTACTGATGCAACTACGATAGCTTCTTCCGACTGTGAGGCATTGGAGCTGTTCATTAGTTATTTGAGCAATATCGTAGATGATCACGGAGATGAAGTTTCACCATTACCTCTTTTACCTCCATTCAATCAAAATGCTATGTTTGTGAAACCATTTGGCAGGGACGAATTACTAAAAATGGTGAAAGGTCTCAAAAACAAAAAATCTTGCGGCTACGATGGCATATCATCTAGTGTTCTCAGGAGCATTGTAGATTTTGTGATTGAACCATTATTATTTCTTATAAACAGATCTTTAGCTGAAGGTTTTTTCCCGACTCGTTTAAAAAAGGCTCTTATAAAACCATTATTTAAAAAGGGCAACAAGCTAGACGTAAGTAATTATAGGCCGATATCATTGCTACCGACACTCTCTAAAATATTTGAAAAGGCCATGGCGAATAGGCTGGGGAACTTTGTAGAGAGCAACAATATTCTTGCAAGGGAACAGCATGGATTCCGGAAGGGACGGTCTACATCAGATGCCATACTAGATATGACGGAGTACGTCGCGGAGGCGCTTAATGGTGATTGCAATGTGATAGCATTGCTGCTTGATCTGTCCAAAGCATTCGATCATGTCAAGCATACACTTCTGCTTGACATTCTTGACCGTTACGGAATAAGAGGTGTTGCTAGAGATTGGTTTCAATCTTATCTGGAAAACCGTGAGCAGATCATCACGATACCCTCAATCTCCAAAGACTCGGACACTCTGGTAGACATTGAGTCTCGTGCAATTAGGCTGCAGTATGGTGTGCCGCAGGGAAGTGTCTTGGGCCCCTTATTGTTTCTTCTCTATATTAACCACTTGCCATCCCTTGTCACCCATAAGGTGGTAATGTTTGCGGACGATATCACATTATTCTTTAAGTTCAAAAGGGGTTCTACATACAACCTCACGGAGGACATATTGGACACCTTGAAAGTGGTCTTAGACTGGCTAAAATCAGTAAATCTGAGTACAAATCTGAACAAAACAGGCCTGTTGCACTTCAGAAACTATGGGACTGATGTAGCAGATATAAACATCGACCTGTGTGAAAATACTCTAAGGCTGGTGAGGGATGCCAAGCTTTTAGGAATACACACCGATGAGCATTTAAATTGGAAGAGGCACATTGAAGCCTTGCAAAGCAAGTTGAGCAGTTTTTGCTTTGCCTTGAAAAACCTGATGGATATATCTTCAAGGCAGGCGGCCCTTCAGGCTTATTATGCTTTTTTCCAATCCAGGGTGGTATATGGTTTAGCTATATGGGGCGGATCTGTTGACTGTAATAAAATATTTATACTGCAAAAGCGCTGTGTACGCATTTTGAATAGACGAACTATTAGGGATTCATGTAGACCCCTGTTTGTGCAGCATAAGATATTGACAGTCACAGCGTTGTATGTAATAGAACTGTGTAAATTAGTGAGACGGTATCCAAATAAATTTCCAAGTAAGCCTACATACAAAAGTAATCGCCTCAATATGATACCAGCAAACCAGGGCCTATTGATGGTGCCGAGCTGCAGAACGGCATCGTTTCAGCGAACAGCTGCGTATAATGCGGTCAAGGTTTACAATATACTACCAGTTGCTCTTAAGTCGCTTAACGACCGTAGATTTTTCAGAGGTCTAAAGCAACTCTTAATAAATCTATGTCCTTATACCTTGGCTGAATTCTTGACAAACATGCGACAGTAAATCTACATTATTCTAATGGTGCTATTAACCTGCCTCTAGTTATTATGTTAAAAATGAGCATGGGTTGACATTAATTATTAATTGTATAATCATGAATTTATATTATTTTATTTTAAAATCAACATTTTTATAATAATGGAATCTGACATTAATTTATTATCTATTCAATTTAAATTTTTTGTGTCCTCCATTGCTTAGTTTAATAGGCATGTCAACTTGTTTTGCTACACTCTATTAAGGGTAAAATCACATTGAGACTTATATTTTTTTGTTATCTGTAATTATGTACATGTGATTTATGGCAATAAACGAATAATAATAATAATAATATAGATGAGATTGTCTACATTGTCTTTTGTTGCATAATCGGCAACATTCATATTGGTTGGAACATATCTCCATTCGTCAAGCTTAGTATGCTCGTCTATCTCGCCTAGACGGTTAGCGACAAATGTCTTGTAATTCCGGGCATCGCTCATGATCCATAGTAACACCGTAGATGAATCAGTCCAAAAGTACCTTTTATCTGGTTTAATCGAGTGCTCTTCTTGAATGGTGGAAGCTAATCTTACGGCCAATACTGCTCCCTGCAGCTCCATTCTTGGCACCGAGACTGGTCTGAGCGGAGCGACCCGACTCTTGCTAGCTATAAAAGCCACCGTCACATTAGAGCCCTCACAGATACGCCAATAACCGGCAGCTTGTGGTGAAGCATCACAAAACATATGCAGTTCGCGTTCTGTTGTTGTTTCTGAAGTGACCGATACCTTTGCCATCTTGCTTGCATGCCGGTACCATCGTGGTATACGTAGGGATTTAACTGCTTCGAAAGTTTCAAGCCATTTACACCATTTTCTGAACTCTGTGTCCTTGACCTGTTCGTCCCAGGCTATACCGCTTCTCCAGACATCTTGTAACAGTATGCGAGACTTAATGGTCAACGGTGCCAGAAAACCTTGGACGTCGAAGACAGACATCACCACCCGTAGCATCTGCCTTTTGGTGGGCTTTTGTATTCCCTTCACAACATCGTCGCTTATTTGCTTCAGTGACAAATCAAAACTCAGCACATCATCAGCTGGGAACCAGTATAATCCTAGAGTTCTCTCGCCGTCACTTGTTCCTTCGATTTTAAATTTAACGGCACTTGGGCCTAAGTCCTTCTCTGGTAGGCTTTCAAGAACTCCCTTACTATTGCTGGTCCAGTTTCTGATTTCAAAACCACCTCTTTTGTGGATATCTCGGATGTCATTGACAAGCTCTACAGCTTCGTCCTCAGTGTCTACGCTATCCATAAGGTCATCAACATAATGGTTACGAACGATACTCTTTACGGCACGAGGTTTCTCCCCTTCATACAGTATGGCATTCTTGTTTTTGACATATTGCGCCACAAAAGGCGAACAGCAAGCTCCAAAAATTAGCGAGTTCATGACGTAAACATTCGGTTTCGTACAATCGAGATTATCCTTCCACAGAAAACGCAGAGCATCCTGGTCCTCCTTTCTTATATGGACTCTAAGAAACATATCTTTAATGTCACCTGTAAAGGCTATACGGCGCTCCCTGAATCTAAGCAAAATTCCGAATAAGGAGACAAGTAGATCTGGTCCTTGTAAAAGGTAGCTATTCAATGAACTTCCGTGAGCTTTAGCCGCGGCATCAAATACTAAGCGCAGCTTTTTTTTATTAGGGTTGTCTACTCCGAAATGAGGCAGATACCAGAGACGGTCGTTAGACACTTCAGGATTCGTACAGGCATGCGCATAATTATTCTCCAGTAGATGTTGTACACGTTCTTTGTACCTTTTTTGAAAGTCAGAGTTCATACGCATCTTTTTCTCTACTCCGAGGAGACGACTCAGAGCGGTAGGGAAAGAGTTCTCCATCTTGACCTCCTCATCTTTCCAGGGCAGACCAACCTCCCAATAATCTCCGATGCGCTTCGAGGTCATATCCAAAATTTTGACAGCTTTCTCATCTTCCGTGCACTGCCGTGGCTTGAGGCTGACACCTAGAGCATCAAGTGCATACGAACGCCTAATAAGGTCCTCTAGTTCACCATGGCAGCGTTCGCTATCGCTATCGCGATGCGTTAACAGCAGCGTGCAAGCATTGGTAACTCCGTGAGCTCGACGGCGGTACTCGTATAACTTTCCATGTAAAGTCCAACCTAAGACAGTACGAGTGGCGTTGGGATCTCCTTCAATGGTTTCCAGGGGTGCCAGAAGATGGTAGTTGTCTTGTCCAATTATCATTGCAGGCTTCATGAGTCCGGAGCATAAGTCATCTTTGATGCCCGATAGGTGCTCATAGCGTTCAGGCTGACTGTACTGACCGGGTAAGTTAAGTCCTTTTATTTTTCGTGCTACAATATTATAGCGATCAGAATTGCAACCAGAAATCTATCAATTCAGTTTCACAAGACAGGACACTATTGTCCCAAGCTCCACGCACACGTAAACTTTGAGTACGACCCTTCAACCCAGCCTTATCAGCAATTCTCTCGTCAATCAGTGTTATGGTAGAGCCGTCGTCTAAGAGAGCATCAGTGACGACTTCACCATGAGGGCCTTGAATCCGAACACGCACATACTTGAGAAATATATTTGAACATGTGACAGTGCTTGTTGTGGCCGTAACATTCGCTGCGCAGTCTTCAGTTTCGCTAGGATCAGAGTAATCGGAGTGTGCGGGGTCATCAGGGTTTTCATTCAGTGTAGCATTGACAGTCTTGGCATTTGAGGGCCAGTGTAAAATCTTATGATGCGGTAGCCCGCAGTCGTCAACATCACATACAGGAGCTTCGCAGGTGTCCTTGTTGTGGTTGCTAGCTAGACATTTAGGACAAAGTCGCTGAGTGCGAACGAAAGACCATCTATCCTTCCGGAGTGCGCGCATGAACTTCTTACAATTCACAATTTCATGATCAGGGCACTTATTGCAAAAACGGCATTTAGTGGTTGATTTTGTCTCTTCCGTGGTCTGAGCTAGCACCATTTGAGGCTTCTGAACGTTGAAATGGGGGACATTATGTTCCGGTTTTTTAGGCGAAGTTTGTATCAACGACACTCCAACATCAGAAATTTTCTGAGCTTCGACATTTAAAAATTCCGATAATTGTTCAACTTTTGTCATATGTGTGCACCGGCCTTTATTTTCATATGCATAGTCTGCCCAACGAGAAATCAAACTGCATGGTAATTTTGAAAGAATAACCGATGTCAATTCGGGACTTCTCAAATAATCATCCTCTTTTATGGTTTTGACAGCAACTACGCAATTCTTGACTTTGATCGAAAATGACACTATGTCAGTATGGTATGACAGCGGTAACGACGGAATTCTTTTGATGAAACTTACAATTTTGTTGATGATTATTTCAGGGCGACCAAAACGGAGTTCTAACGTTTTGATGATGTCTTCTGCGGTAACATTGCCCATTAAGAGTGCCGATACGCATTCTCTAGCTTCTCCGATCAAACACTTACGTAGGCGACACACATTTTCTGCGTTCGAGAACTGGCATAATTTCGTAGACTCGTCAAAGAAACTCTTGAAGTGGAGCCATTCCATAGGGTCCCCTTTAAATAGTGGCAGGTCCTTAGGTGTCGACATGCGACTCAACATTTTGTCTGCCGTCGTAATCTGACTGGTGTTACGTACGTACCCTCCTGCTAGGTTGTGCACTGCGTCAGCTAACTTCAGTATCGCATCTTGACCTTTTCCAATTCAGCCTTCAACTTTACCTCTTCAGCTGCTATGAGCAGACGCGCTTTCTTTTCCTCGGCTTGCAATTCGAGTTTCTTTCTTTGTGCGTCCACTGACAAAACTGACCTCAATGAGCTGGTTGACTTTCTGGAGGACATAGTGGAGGTGGTACCAGGTGGATTGGCGCTGTCGAGCAAATTCTCCGCCCGTGGAGCTGAAGTCGTAGGCTGATCACCGTCTTTTGTTTTTTGATCGAGTCAACATCTTGTTACGAGAATACCTTTCTTCGATTCCACGTTCCTTAGTTCCCTCGAAGGGCCAAATATTAAGGTTGGAGAGGCTGGTTCTTGTCGTGGAATAATACAGTTAAATATTTTCGTATTTTTAATTGACTTAGCAAAAGTTATGACAATAAGTGACAGATTGACACTACACGTTTTTCTATGGTCAACACCCACCTTTAATCCTGATGTCTTACAAACGTAATTTTATCTACATCCACCACAGCGCCATCTTTCGGTGTGAGTAATCCGCCAAAAAGCTGGCATTTTTCGCGCCGAATCCGAGAACGAACACAAATGAAGAATTGAATTGGAACAAAGCAATCAATAGGTCCTGATGAAAGCGGAGGCTTTTAATCCGTAATCGGGCGCGATTGTGTTTTGATGCGGGGCGGCGTCGGTGCCGCGCCGGTGGGGTGCATCCGCTGCAAGGGATTAGAGGTAGCGGAAGACGAAGACCACGCCAAATGAGCCAATTGTAAGAACCCTCATAGGCTGTCAGCAGGCTATGGAGTAGTGCTCAAACCTGGAATGAGGAGATCCGTCGACGAAGAAAAGCTATAGATTTAGTTCAGCGATTTAGAGTTACGCAACATTTTTTTGTGATAGGTGGCAGACGAGCAGACGGATCACCTGATGGTAAGCACTTGCCGCCGCCCAAGGATACTTGCGACACAAGTAGAGTCAGAAGTGCGCTGCTAACCTTTTGACCCCCCCTCCCCTGGATTGGGCCTCCGGTACCCTCACTCACGCAGAGAAACACATCGCAAGCACAGCTTCACGCCGGTTTTCTGTGAGGGCGGTATTACTCCGGTCGAGCCGGCCCATTCATGCCGAAGTGTGGCTCTCTCACGGTCAAAATAAAACATGAAATCTAATCTGAAACGTAAAACAATTGAGTTGGTTTGGTTCCCCTGTTAAAGGGTTGCGAAGGTCAGACGGCAGTTGCTTCATTGTGATTACCAGAATCCCCAAACCCTGAATTATGGTCCAAGCGTGCCCCAGGCTCCAAAGCGACAGTTTTCTACGCAACCGGGATTTACACGCTAAGATGATGAGGAGGAGAGGTAGCATGAAATCTAATTTCCGCCGGGGCAGAAAGAAAGAAAATACATTTATTGAAAAAATAAGTAGACATATCACGACACGACACAGATAAAAAGAGAAGAGGCGAGAAGATATGGTTTGTGGTCAACAGGTCCCGACCTCAGTATTTGCTGCTACGGCCTTATTTGCAGTGCCGAAGCAGCGCTGGTATTCTGATAGGACCTGGTTCGATGCATCGACGCTTTTGAAGATAAGCGCAAGGAGGATCTGGACACCAAACAGGATGAGCTTAAAGCTAGACCTGCGGCTATCCCATATAATTACCGTGATGGTGTCCTCTCCTGCCCGACGTGCAACCGCACATTTAGCGCCAAGATAGGCTATGCCAGCCACTGGCGCGCGCACGAGAGGACAGTCCAACAGGCATTTGACTCGTAATGGGAGTCCGTAAGCGGACGGTCGCTGTAGCCGGCTAGGACTAATATATATATTCTGATAGGACCTGGTTGCGACTGAGTTTAGAGGAGGAGACGTAAGTCGTGAGCCCAAAACGAGCATGCGTGATACCTACTGGTAAGCCATCTCCGCAATGTCTATGGACCTTGGACGTCTATTAACCAGAAAGTATACAGGGGATCCCTTTAATTGGCATAATGTGTTTTGTCCTAACATGGATTGGCATAATTTATTTAGCATAATATTAATTTGGCCGAATTTGGTTTTAGCATAATATGTACTATGGCATTATTATTATTTATCATAATGAATTTATGCATTATTTTTTTAGGCATTAATGAATCTGAAAATTAAAAAAGTAAGTAAGTAACCGGTATTTCCTATATTATATAGAGTAAAAGTAGGTTTAGGTGCAGCGGGGGTGGCCCTTGGGCCACCCGTAAGCCGCTTTTTAATGACTTATAGTCAATTATTATAGGCTTAATCATGTTTATGATTATTGCATTTATGGTTAAATCTGTTTATTAGTATTATGCGAAATTATCATTTGTAGTAATTACATTATGCTAACATATTTTATGCTTAAAATTTTTATGCTTCTTGACAGTGAATCATTATACAGATATGGTATTTCCAGCCTTGATGTAACATCATAACATAGGTATTGTTTGCGATAATCACCATCATATACCCATCATTCGTATATTGCATGAAAAGGCACCCCCGGCTATCGTCAGCTAGTATTCATAGTACAAAAAGAATGCCAAAGTTTAAGAACTACTATCAGTGTGAATTATCTATGCATCCATTGTATATAGATAGATATATATCCTCTTTATCCTCTAGGTTGTCTGGTAGAAATCGCATCCAGCGATAAGACCGCCGAAATTGTACAATTAAGTTTCTGTAATGCCTAGTTTTTTGTAAGGTGTGTGTTTTTTGTGCAATAAAGTATATCTATCTATATCCCATTCACTTATTTTATTATAACTTAATCGACTTAACTTCGATTCAGAATTGGATTTCCGCTCCCCGTTTCTCCCTCACGCCACGTCTTAAGGCCGGGATTACCCTGGATTTTTTCCTACTAAGCTGGACGTAATTGGATCCTAAATTGACCGTGGGCCGAGACAGTTTGGCAGCGAACAAAGGATTGTGTCATTTGTACAGCCCGAATAAAATATGTTGCCTAATCAGGATGCTTTAAACGTCCCTCTACGGGACACTTTGGACTTTATTCCCGTCTTTTTTGGACGATACACGATTATTCTGAGCTTACACTTGTTTTGCCTTACATTGTTCGGTCTCATCATCATCACAAGCCTTCAGTCCACGGCTGGATATAAACCTCTACAAATGTTCGTCACTCCGATTGATCTTTGCAGTCAAAGTACTCGCATCCAGCTCCTGGTAAACATTTTGCGCAAATCGTTACTCCATCTGGCCTGAGGGCGCCCTACACTTCGTTTAGCGAGACGCGGTCTCCAGTCCAGAATTCGTTGTTGGTTCTGCGGCTGATATGGCTGGCCCATGTGACAGCTTGCTAATCCGGTGAGCATTGTCTATCGACAG
Organism: Marasmia exigua; assembly: GCA_019059595.1. NCBI lineage: Eukaryota > Metazoa > Arthropoda > Insecta > Lepidoptera > Crambidae > Marasmia > Marasmia exigua. The sequence continues at coordinate 2,952,860 of CM032471.1, forward strand.
GGTTATCACCCTGGTTCTCTGCTGGATGACCTCGTTTCGGATAGGGAAATCAGACATTTAGAGGCCATCTATAAATGAAAGGCGCAGGCGTATACTGATGATTATACGCCATCGTTAGAAAGAAGAATTCCTTGCTTCTAAACCGTTTTAGGAGTAATGTATCTGTGTCTTTGCAATTGCAAAGTGTTCACCGTTATTTAACTAGAAATTGCAAAGCAAGCAAAAACTTGATGGTAAGTGATCACCTCTGCTCATGGTGTTTATTTTAATCGAAGGAGCACCCTCTAGAAATTAATAAATATATGATCAACAATTAGTAAAACTTCTAAAAGAATTTGTACAACCAATCTTTTCTAAAACGATAATACCCAAGAAAAACAGTGAAATTATAGGATCACTCAATCGGCAAGGAGATCTGAGAGGAATGATATTTATGAATTTGTTATATTTGAAGATCGGCATGGATCTTCAAATATAACAAGTTCACAAATGTCATTTGTTTACTAGGTTTTAGTTATAACTTAGTAAAGCTAGGGTTTTTAGGGTTCCGTAGCCAAAATGGCAAAAACGGAACCCTTATAGTTTCGTCATGTCCGTCTGTCCGTCTGTCACAGCCGATTTATGGAAACTATAAGGAACTACAGGAGAAATTTATGGCCGGGACACCTATGTGCCTTGTATGAACCGCTACAAAAATTATGACACACTAAATAGTAAAAAAAGAATTGGGGGTGGGGACCCCCATAAATGTAAATAGGGATGAATTTTTTTTTTCGATGTACATACCCGTGTGGTGTATCATGGAAAGGTCTTTTAAAAATTGATTATAAAGTGTTCTAAAAACATTTTTTCTTACGTGAACGGTATTTTTGTAGAAGCAGCTCTCTCAAAGTCGTAAAAAGTATGTCCCCCCCCCCTCTATTTTGTACTTCAAAACGTAACCACATTTAAAACTTTAAAAAGTTAGTAATATCAGTACATTAAATCATTTTTTTTTTATAATACAACCGATTTATTTTTAATATTAATTTATATACCATAAAATTAACAGACCTTCTTTATGTGCACCATATAATTTTCAATTCACAAGTTCTAAACTGTAACAATCCAGCCTCACTTGAAAGGAGCGCAAAATAGCGTAAAATCAGTCTTGTTATTATCCTTTGGCTTTCGAGATAACTTTGAACGCTGAATTCATTAAATACTGAGTGCATATGTTGTGTTTTAGTAACAATTTAAACAACTTGCTATCAAGTCAGAATAAAATATTTTATAACTACGACACATGACACAAAAAAAATTAAGTACGCTTAACTTTTAAACAATGATCAGTGTTCGCTCCAGTAACAAAAAAATATTCCTGTTTTCCTTGGGTAAGTATTATCGTTTTATAAATGAAATTATTGATTTTGCAAATGCTTTTAAAACTTTTACTAAATTCTGATCATACATTTTGTTCATTTCTATAGGGTGCTCCCTCAATCGACATACACACCTGGAGATCATAGGAAGGAAGCAACACGAGAATGATTCAAGTATACTTACATGAACATTTCGGCTTTTCTCTGGTCGTATCGATGTCTGGATACTGCTTCTGGCTGCCTTCAGGTTCGGATTCTCGAAGCGCGACTGGAAAGCCACACGAGCGGCTCATACGGAAATTTTCTTAATTTCGGAGACCGACCGCGAGAATCCTACCGACTACGCCAAATACGAAGGCTTGAAAAAAAAGGATTGAACAAAAAAAACTGAAATTAATTTAAAACTAAATTTATTTAATAAAAAGAAGTACAATTAAACTTAGCCTAATTGACCCGATCGATGTAAGAAGCGAAGTGCGGGCGACGACGGAGGTCCGGCGCTCGATGGCGTGGTGGCGTGGTCACGTTGCAGGCCACGTACGCGGCGTCAGCGATTCCCTGGTTTCGCAATATTTCAGTGCTCCACTTAGGGAATCAGCATCAGCATTCTTCATACGAGTAGAATCCGTAATTCGCGTTGCGCGAACTTTGTTGCCCGTGGTAGTGGGCAGCTGCAGTTGATTGTCATTGTGAAATAACGGTAGAAGGACATTACGTAATCACAAGATTGAAACTATTCTCTATGAGCAGCTGCTAAATCCGTAGTGAATGGCCAGAAAATCCCCCTAAAAAGCTATCTTCTGCCAATACGGAATATGGCACGCTTCTCCGGCAGGTTTGATTGGTTTGGGCGAGCGCCAGCCGTTCCGACTTCATTACTGCCCGCTCATATCGATTCCTGATGATTAACTGACTACGATACGAGTAGCGTTGCTATTTCAGGGGATAGACCAACGATACATGGATGAGCAAATGATGGATGACCGAATTACCAAACTGAAGTGGCAGTGGGCTGGTCATATTAGCCGCAGAACTGACAGCCGTTGAAGCCGTAAAGTCCTTGAGAGGAGACCGCGACTCGGTAAGCGTAGTGTAGGACGCCCTGCGACAAGATGGGATGATGACATTTGAAGGCTGGCTAGTGTGGGCTGGATGGGAGTGGCCGAAAATCGGGAGCAGTGGCGTGCTTTAGGGGAGACCTATGTCCAGCAGTGGACGAGTGAGGGTTGCTGATGATTATGATGATGATGACATGGATGAGACGATGGTAGCGCAGGGGATAATAACACCAGCCTTCTCAATAGGAGATTGGGGACACACCTCTAGATGTACGTGGGAGAGCCATGCTTCGGCATGAATGGGCCGGCTTAACCGGAGTGATACCACGGCATCACATAAAATTGACGTGGAGCAGCACTACTGTGTTTTGCTGCGTGAGTGAGGGTACCGGAGGTTCAAACCGGGGGAAAGAGGGCTTAAAGGTTGGCAGTGCACTTCAATGGTGTCGCAGGTGTCCATGGGCGGCGGCAATCACTTACCATCAGGCGATCCGTCTACTCGTCTGCCAACTCTTACATAAAAAAGGGGATAGACCAACGATACATTGATTACATTATGGCTGACAAACGAGAAGACACCTCACCTGATGGTAAGTGATTAGCGCCGCCCCTGGACATCTGCAACACGTGGGGCTGCACAGATGTGTTGCCGGCTCTTGAGTGAGGAATAAGCTCTTTTTTTGAAGATCACCAGGTCGTATCTGTTTGGTAACACCATTGTTATGCGATAGAAAACACATAGAGATGCTACATCTCTATGTAGTTACAAAGGATCAAGCGTCTCGGAAGGAGTATTTACTAATGACGTGATCCAATGGAACAGAATCTGACGGTCAATCTCTAAGGTTTGAGTTCAATTTCAAGGCTGTGTCAAATGCACACACTTGTTTGATCTTTAAGAAATGAGCCTTCATCTTCTTAAAAGTACCTTAAGTATCCGCACTTGTTCTGGTGTATTTATCCATTGCCCACCATTCCCATTACGAAAACAAAGGTAAATTATGCACTTAAGTTAGGCGTCACGTCATATCGCGTCATGTCGCATCGTTTCATACGAATCATCGTCAGTAAATTCAGAACCCTAGAGCATTCTTGTTCGACAATTAAGTTAAATGCACCGGGGTTATTAGCTTCAATTTGCGCGCGTGTATCGTTCATTCGTAGTTAAACTTTCACACTACTGTTATGACCACAGCCTAAAAATATATAGCAGCAAGCTATAACGCCACTTATAAATGTAGTCGTATTGTCGAAGTCGAATAGTCGGAGATAGTCGACGCGCATTGTAGATCGTCGTAGTTGGAACGTCTCGTAGTCGCATTTGTAGCGCGACGTAGTCGAAGTATCTCGTAGTACAAGCGCGTTTCAGCTCGCCGTAGTCCTCGTAGCTGCAATAGCAGTGCGTCGTAGTCTGAGGACCTCGTAGTCGAAGCGCTTAGTGGTTGCCCATGTGCATGAATTATTATACATGTATATGTAGTTGGGACATTCCGACCGTTAAAGCGTGTTGTAGTCGAAACGCATTGTAGATAGAGCGAGTCGTAGTCGAAGTTCTTCGTGGTCTTAATCGGAGTGAATTGAATCTTTTCATGCATTTAATGATTGCAACTGATGTTATTTTTGGTAAATACTTCTGTATCAATATTTTTCATTATGGCTGTCTGTGTCAGCCAAAACAGTTTTGTAGTACTGTGTCTGCAAAATTAAATTATAATAAGTACCAAGTTAGCTGTTCAGGCTCAATAAAGTAGAGGATGCAAATTTCAATCTCAAAGATAAAGATAAGATAAAGATAAAAAATTCTTTATTCAATTTAGGTCCACACAGAACACTTATGAATGTCAAAATAGTACATATTATCTACCGCTGGTTCGGAATGTCGATTTCTACTGAGAAGACACCAGCAAGAAACTCAGTAATTACTCTTTTCAAATATTGATGATGTTACAGAGTTTCAATTGAGAAGAGACAAAAAAAATACAATTATGAAAGTTAATAGACTACTATGAATAACAACTCAAAAGATTAATCAATTAACATGACCACGAATCCTTATCATTTAAATAGTCTTGTACACTATAGTAACCTTTCTTCATGAGGCAGGTTTTAATATGAGACTTAAACTTATCCAGTGATGGGTTAATGACATTTTGTTGTAGCTTATTAAATATCTTAATACTTAAGCCAACAAACGAATTACCGATTTTATGAAGTCTGAGGAAGAATACAGGGTCCATATTGTAACGTAAAATACTCTAAACTAAGATCCTTGTTCAACATATGAGAAAGCAATAAAGATATTGAATTGAATTGAAGAAAAAAAAATATCAAAAAGTTTTACTACTCTTTAGTTCACTTGCGCTAAATGGACATACGAGTAATTACTCATACATCAGTACTGCTGTACTCGGCACAATGACATTAAGCAAATATTTTTTTTTAGCCTGCGTCGTTTCAAGGCCTCCCCTAAAAGCCACCATGGACTCTATTTGTGGCGATGGTTTGCCAATTGTTCGGAAAGTGGTCAAAAACATCACGCTATCTCTTTTTGGGCCTGCCTCTCAATGTACGGCCTGCTGCCAATGGGTGATAAGTCTGGGCCCTCTCCGGGTGCATCCTACAAACGTGGCCGGCCCAGTCCCATTTCAGCCTAGCGGATTTTTCGCCCACATCCGAAATCCTGGTTTTCTGCCTATTATGAAATTTTTATGCCTATTATGCTTCGCTCCATAGCTCTTTGGCAAATCTTGAGATTGGACTTTTGATGGGTGGTTAATGACCAAGTCTGAGAACCGTAGGCAAGAATGGTCCAAATACACACGTCAATAAGTTTGCGTTTAAGTGACAGAGGAAGGTCTCCCTTCATGTACGCTTTCATTATATAATATTTCATTATAATATAAATATTATTATTATTGTTTTTTAATGTTATTAATAAATTTCGATTTTACTTCATGTATTAATTTCAATTTAGACTAGATGATTTTGGATTTGGTTTTTTATTTTGGATTTTATTTCAATTTAATAATTTTTGACATAAAATATCTAATTCTGTTTAATAAACTGTAATTTAGTTCTATTTTCGACATTATAATTTTTAAGTGCAAATTTCACTGATTTGTTTTTATTATGTTTAAATTATTTTCGGTTTTATGTAATTGTTTGTTTTCCTAATAAATAAAAAAATGAAATAAATAAACAATAAACTTATAATTATCTTCATAATTGCTAAAACAGGCCACTCTTAGCACATATACAGATTATTATTACTTGTCGCGTGTATAAATTATAACTATGCGTCTCTAAAAATTGACTATTCTTTTCTTCAAGTAAGAATAAGATAGCATTCAGTGTTACAAAACATACAAAAGACGAAAAAAAAGAGAAGTATTGATATTTTTTTTTTCACATTCAATATAATTCTACTGGCGGTGCTAGTTTCGGGTAGCATAGAGTCTTAACACCCGCGATTGCTTTTGATATCCGCTGAATTACCGCGACCGCGTAGGTCGATAAAACGTAAAACACCGGCGTTTTATTGAGTGACTGTGAGTTTGACTGACTTCGACTGTTGACAACCTTACTTATACTTATTAATTTTATTAATTTATTTATTTATAATATACACACAACACATTACAATCGTAAATAAACAAAGTGAGAAAAACAAAGTGCAGTTTTGAACCAGATTGCAATCCAAAAACAATGTGAACATAAAAAAAAACAATAATTGAATTACTTAGGTTTGTCGCACTAGCCGTATATAACAATATGACAAACCAATAAAAGAACCCAAGCTATGAACAATGAAACAACAGAAACAATACTTTATCCCAGTTATATTTTACTTTAGCCCCGATGCTGAGCAGGCCCAGTACCGTGGCCAGACCCATTTGGCGTGGAGTAGAGGATATCCTTATTCTCAATAAGTTACTTGTCATTGGCAAATTATCTTCGGGTAAAGCTATTATAAAAAAAAAGTTGAACGCAACGTATTGTTAACACGTTATGACACTAATGACACCATTTGATAGCTTCTGTACGGGTTTTACTAAATTCCGTTTGGTATACACAAATTTTGTAAAATAATAACGAAAACAAAGTTTTGAAATTCCGGATTTTTTAAATCTATGTGCGTATTTCTACCATTAGCTCGGCAGTGACGGAATACATCGTGCGGAAACCTACACGTTTCGGATTATTTCTGAAAACGTGTAGCATGGTTCTCCTGTTAAAGGGTTCAGGGAAGGTCAGATAGCAGTCGCTTCATTGTAATTATCAGACTCCCCAAATATTGAATTATGGTCCAAGCGGGCTCCGGAGCGAAAGTTTTGGACGCAACCGGGAATCACCCGCTTAGATGAGGGGGAGGACACTTTGAAGTTTTTTTTTCCACAGAATTATATTTATATACTAAACTTATGTTATAGTCCTATTTAGAAACTATTTCAACTCCACAAACTATTATGAACATCAAAAAATTTAACCCGAGGCCGGCGCATGTTACTAGAATATGGATTCCTTCAAAGGAAGCGTGAAGAAGCGTCTCGCGGGCCAATATGGCGGTGCCAACGGAGGTGATGCCTTGACATCGCTTCCGTTGTAATTGCAACGTGGGCTCTTATCTTGCTTAGCCAGAGGAGAGCCAATATACTGTCCCTCTATAAAGAAAAATTAGAAACAAGTGATGTGATATACTGGAGCCTGAAACTGAGCGATATCCTCATAGATGCCACTGAAAATGCTGTCCAATAGACAGAATACAGGGCTGAGTAAATTTAATCACCATCAACACGACAAGAAAAAAATTAAAGTTTCCTAATCTTTTTATAAACGTTCAATAAACCTTTGTTAGCTAAAACGGTGTTATAAAGCAGTTTTGACGTTTGAAAATTGGTACAAAATTTTCGTTTCATAAGTCGGTCTTATTTATAAACGTTGGTAACCTTTGTTTTTTATGTGGTAGGTGGCAGAGGAGCAGACGGATCTCCTGATGGTAAGCTATTGCCGCCGCCCATGGACCCCCGCGACACCAGTGGAGTCACAAGTGCGCTGCCGACCTTTCAACCCCTCTTAAAACGAAGCGAAACACAGCACAATGCTGCTGTTTTTCGCTGTGTTTTCCGTGAGTCCGTTCGAGCCGGCCCATTCATGGCCAAGCCTGGCTCTCTATCAGTTTGTTAACTAAAACGGTGTTATCAAGCAGTTTTCATTTCGTTTTGTCGAAAATTTATTGCACGTCTATGAACGAAGCCATAAAATCATGAAATGGAACTAGAACATGTGCGGTATCTAAAAATGCTTGAAAAGAAACCTTAAAATACTTTTTTCTTTTTTTTCTATATGATAGGTGGCAGACGAGCAGACGGATCACCTGATGGTAAGCAATTCCGCCGCCCATGGACACCCGCAACACCAGTGGAGTCACAAGTGCGCTGCCAACCTTTTCACCTTCCCCCCATTTAGCCTCCGGTAACCTCACTCACACGGCGAAAAAGAGCGCAGGCGCTGCTTCACGCCGGCCTTCTCTGAGACTTTTTTTTTTTTATTTATTTGGCTCCTCTACAATGAGTACACTGTTACATAAAAAACATACTAGACTAATTTAAGACTAAGTGTCACATTACTTAAAGAAGAGCACAACATGCACTAATATAGAAGAAAGTAATAATATAAACTAACTTATGGACGCGGCGCCCCGCATCTCATTTTCAAATATTTTTTTTAATTTTGAGAGAAAAAAAAATGCGAACAGACTAATGAGATGCGGCGGGCCGCTCCAACTCCACACAGCTAATGCCAAGAACAAGTACAGAAGCTTATATTCCACTGTCATAATATTCAATAACAGTTGACAGTAGTATCCAAATAAAACCCCGTTCTTTCTGCACTCCAATACAGTTGTCACATTCATCTTCCTCAGAGTATGGAGTCGTTTTGAGATGCCATTATTTTATTCGTGACAGTTTAAATTGGACAGCGCCGTGGTAGGATACGGACGCGTCGCGATGCCACGTTGTGTGATAAACGGATAGTTTCGTAATTACGAAAATAATTGCGACTGAGATTGTGATGTGTAAATTAGAACGTCACAGAGGTTGTGTGAAATCTAGACCGGTAACCCAGTAGGGCTAACATGCGCACCACGAGATAATTTTGTCTACACTCGTATTCGCTAGTTGCTTCTCGCTCACGAGACTGAGCGATGAGCGGGATAGAAGGATGCGCTCGCACGGACGAGAGTAGACAACATTTTGGCGCGGAGCGCATGTATGAAATTTGACAGCTAAAAACGAGATATATTTGTCGTCGTAGACTAGCGAGGACGACAAATATCTCGTTTTTAGTTGTCAAATTTCATCAAAATGTTGTCTACTCTCGTCCGTGCGAGCGCATCCTTCTATCCCGCTCATCGCTCAGTCTGGTGAGCGAGAAGCAACTAGCGAATACGAGCGTAGGATATTATTTATAAGTATTGTTAGTTATAAGTAGCTGTAACTAAATTAGATAAATATTGTACTCCATAGTGATAGAAAATAGTATTTTATTATATCGCATTAGGTGATTACCCTGTAAAGATAGAATAAGTTAGTGAATAAAGAAATAAAATAAAAATTATTATTTTTAATAAACCTGGCGATAATGTCATCGACAAAAAGTCATTTGTTCTGTGTTTTATTGCACTTAGGGCCGATTTTTTGATCCGTAGTTAGGTACCTCTTGGTTAAATTAACTATTGTTAACTGTGTTACTAATAGTCAAAGTGACCGCGTCACAGTGACGTAATCCCTTGTAATATAACTATTGGTTAAGCTAACTTTTGTTCAAAAAACACATTTTGGCGATATTTGACCGTTGGTTACTTTATTAAACCATTAGTTCAGTTTAACTATTTATCAAAAAATTGGCCCTTAGTAACTCGCACTCACGCTCACAGACACACACACACCGTTTACATAAACCTCTCTTTAAGCAACTGTTACACATGCCTAGTAAGCATGCCAAATATGAGCAAGCTTAATAAGCGTGCTCATAGCCATCTATTAGCATGCTTAAAAATAAGCAAACCTGTTTACACGTACGAAAGCATTCCGCCACACTCCCCCTTCCACCCACTCTACAGATAGCATGCTGTAAAATCGACCAGCGATTTTTGAGCATGCTCAAAATTAGCATGCTTTAAGCATTAAAAAGCGATAAGACCGCCTTATTGTATTGTCTGTTGCTGTTGTATCATGCTTGTATTTTATTTTTGTGCAATAAAGAATATCTATCTATCTACGAAAAAAACCGCCTTCAATAACCACAAATAGAAAATTGTAAAATAATATTTTAATCACTTTATACACTTCAAATAGGTAACATTTTATAACAGTACACTCGAGAAAAGGTTTCATCATCAGCAAAGCTACAAAATTAATACAGTCAGACGTAAATACTGGTGCAGTTTAGAAAAAAGATACAAAAACATTACGTGTCCCTATACACTTTGAAAGTTCCCCTCAATTTTACGAGGATCCCATCATCAGATCCTGATATCCTGATCATGATACCAATCCGGGAATATCTACTTTCCAACTAAAAAAGAATCATCTAAATCAGTTCATAAATGGCAAAGTAATCGGCGAACAAACATAAATATATATATATATATATATACATGTCGAATTGAAAACCTCATTTTTATATCGGTGAAAAAAAGGTACATACTTTATTGCATATAAAAAACAACTTAATAAAAACTAGGCATTACAGATACTTAATTGTACAATTTCGGCGATCTTATCGCTGGAAGCGATTTCTAACAGACGACCAACGGCAAAGGACAAAAAAAAGTATAAAAAAAATAAAAAAAGATAAATAAATAAGGAAAATAAGCATGTGTAACAGGAACTTTACTCTTTTTAGTAGTTCATTGCAATAGGGTATATGACTAAGCTCAAGATTTTACAAAGTATAAATATTTTATCAAAATATAGGTCAATATGTGCCAATGGCAAAAATTCTCAATTAAAAATATAACGTCTAGCCGGTTTTATGGTCATTCAAAGATTCATGGGCAAGTCCATTATAAAAGTATGAAATTATTAAAAAATAATTATACCATTGAATAACCCATACAATTTGCACCAACTATTATAATAGAACCATTGACATAAACGAAACATTTGATATAGCTACCATACAAAATTCAAATGAAATGCATACAAAATACTGTCGTGTGACGTCACATCTTAGTAGCCATTTGTATGGAGCGTTTTGGGTTTGCCCAAAATAATGTGATTTTAAAGTTGTGATATCTCAGGTAGTTTAAAGGAGAATCAAGTGATTCTTTCAACGATGTTTCTATCATTGAGAGGTCTTTTGATTGCAAAAATAAAAAAAAAATAGTCATATACCGTATTCTAGTTCAAGGCATGCTCTCATAAAAATGTTTTAAGCAAGTAGGTAATGGATGCAAACGGTCAGGCGTCACAGTTCTGTGAATTAAATAAAACGTGGCATTAAAGTCTAGTCGTCACCACGTTTTCTCAATTTTATCTTAAGAGGTTTACAGCGGTAGGTACTCTTGCCATACCCAAGAGTATCGTCTCTGGGTACTTTAATTCCCCTTGTCACGTATAAAAGGCACTTTTGGACGTTCCGCTTACGAGTGTACTAAATGTGTTTTGAGCTGAAATATTTTATTTTTAACTAGTGCCCCGCCCTCATTTTGTTTCGAGACATTAGATTCACTTTATACCAATAGATGGCGCTAGTTGTCGATTACATCGCGCAAAGGTTTCGTGTTTTCAGATTACCTAAAAGCGTTGCCGCTGTCTGTAATTTACCTCCCTATAAATAGCCTAGATGTTAAGAAATTTAACAATATCACGTGAAGTCACAAAATTGAAAAGACAATATTTAGAGTAAATACTGAGTTTGAGTTTGAGTTATGACCAATTTGTAACCATGTTCTATCGCAAATAAATAAATGATTGATTGATTTCATCAGAGTGATATCACGGCCGAGGTGCAATATGCTGACATTTTTATGCATACCGGTCCACCGAGGGGCGGACGGGTTATGTGAGACTCTCCGTCTGGCAAGCTTCTCCTGACGAGAACCTGTCTAGAGGCTTACCCATCAAATTCCGCCTGAGTGGAGGGGACCAGTCTCTTCGTGTCCCAATGGCCCAATCCGAGTGAAGGAAAGTTTGAAGGTTGGCATGGCTGCGCACTTGCCAATACCACTGTAGGGGTGTCCATGGGCGGCGGCAATCGCTTACCATCTTTCGTCTGCCATCTATCAGATAAATCAAGTAAATATACCTTACTAATATTTTTTGCCAAATCCAACGCCATTATTATCGAATAAGCAGGTTTCAGTGAAGGGATAAAAAATCTTAATATCCGTTTCGCCACGTATTCCAGGAATCCTGATCCTCCCCGGTTACATATGGCCCGGTCCCAAATTTTGTGAAGGGTGAACGATTTTATTCCCCGAACATATGGTAATCCCAGCTCGAAGCAGCCAATAAGTTTGCGGGCTTATGCGAAATCTTTTCGGTGTTGTCGCTCACGTGGTAACATACGAGTGAACGCATACCTTGTGTGCATCTGCATAATTTTAGGGTTCCGTAGCCAAATGGCAAAAAACGGAACCCTTATAGATTCGTCATGTCTGTCCGTCCGTATGTCACAGCCACTTTTCTCCGAAACTATAAGAACTATACTATTGAAACTTGATAAATAGATGTATTTTTTACACAAATATTGGAAAAAAAAAATGGGGGGGGGGGGGGGGGTCTCTATACTTGAAACTGAAACTCTAAAATTTTGTTTTCATCAAACCTATACGTGTGGGAGTATTTATGGATAGATTTTTAAAAATGATGTTGAGGTTCTTAACATTATTTTTTTCTAAACACAATACTTTGCGCATGAGACGCTCCCAAAGTGTAACTCTAGCTCTAACTTCTAAAAAAAAAATATGATATACATATTCATGAAAACTAACGACGAAAATTGTTTTGAACTAGATATAGTGAGTAGTTTTTTTTAATACGTTATAAACCGTAAACCGCAATTTACCTTTCATATATCTTACTTGCTGCTACGGAACCCTTCATGGGCGAGTCCGACTCACACTTGGCCGGTTTTTATGTGATGTGATTTTCTCCTTCCTACAATAAGGATTCCTTTAGAAGAAGCGTGATGGAGCATCTCGCGATCCAGTATGGCAGTGACGACGAATGTCATACCTTGATATCGCGTCCGTTGTAACTGTAACGTGTGTTCCCCTTTTGCTTATCATCAGGCTGAGCTGAACCAATATACTGTGTCACTATAAAGCGTGATAGTACGAGGATAAACAGGAATGAACACTTGTGTTTGTTCAGTATCCGGGTGAAGTAAACAGTATTTAAGTATTATAGTGTATTTTCTTAGTTATCTGATATATCGACACCGGTACATGGTAGAAATACCAAAAGTCCGCACAAAGAGGTTTGAATCCTGTTTTCTTATTCGTACTGCGAAACAGTGGAATCAGCTGGCTGAGGAGGTGTTCACTAGAGGCTACAATTTGGAGGTTTTCAGAGCGCGAGTGAATAGGTATCTTCTAGGTAATCGTGCTACATCTTAGACCATATTATCACTTACCATCCGGTGTAACTTGGTCAAACGCTTACCTATCACCAGTGTATATGTAGGTACGTAACACAAGTGCTTCGGCTACTTAGCACGAAATGAATACAGTGAAGGTATGTGAGATGTTGTATGATTTTTTTATTTATAGGTAACGGAAACTCCTTAAAACATGATTTACTTTTTCATTGTTTTAAATTTTCATGGTCACTAACTTTAGAATATTTAATAATTTCGTCAGCTTAGTAACGCGTTCAGTGGTCTAAATGGTAGAACATCCACCCGTATTGTGGAAGATGGAGATTCGTGTCCCGCCTGATCAAGAGATGATTTTTTTAAGTGTGTGGTTTACTTAAGAATAAATTGCAAAAGATATCAACTATTAGAATAGTTATTTACGAGATTTTTACTACTTACCTTATTTTTTAGTTTCCGATATTTCAGCGCTGTTGCAAGCGGCATCGTCACGGAGTTGCTGAAGTTTTTGCCGGTAACATGTTACTGGCACAACGCTACATGAAAAGCCATCATCATCATCATCAGCAACCCACACTCGTCCACTGCTGGACATAGGTCTCCCCTAATGCACGCCACTGCTCGCGATTTTCAGCCACTCTCATCCAGCCCACACCAGCCAGGCTTTAAATGTCATCATTTCATCTTGTCGCAGGGCGTCCAACACTACACTTATCGAGTCACGGTCTCCACTCAAGGACTTTACGGCTCCAACGGCTGTCAGTTCTGCGGCTAATGTGACCAGCCCACTGCCACTTCAGTTTACTAATTCGGTGGGCTATGTCGGTGAAAATAAAGTACATGGTAGAAATTTCGTAAATAACTAATTCTAATAATCTAATAATTGATATTTTTTGCAATTTATTCTTAAGTAAACAGCACACTTAAAAATTAATCTCGTGTTCAGGCGGGACACTAACCTCCATCTTCCACGATCGGGGTGGATTTTCTACTAATTACTAAACAACTATTCTAATGGTTTACTTATATTTTTAAGCTGTTTATTTTTACATTCATTATCAAAAATTATTAGTACGATTAGAATATGATCCAGGATTCCGAGAGTCTGATATATTATTATATTTTTTTTTTGGTTTCCCGGGAGAAACGCATTACGCAGACCTTGCCGCCGGGGGGCGACAGGGTACTGTGGGACTCACCCTCCGGGCCGCTTCTTCTAACAAGATGCGACCTGAGGACATACCCACTAAAACTCCCGGGGCTCAACCACCCGTTGGTATGGAATGGAGTCACGGGAACTGCACAAGGCTATTTCCCGCAACCCCACTCACACGAAGCGACCTTCGCAACCGACAGACAGGGAAACCAAATCATCTGGATTATGGTTACACGTTCAGAATCAATATATCATTGTGCGTATCCACATTTAGAAAAACTATCCGAAATGTGCGGGTTTTCTCACGATATTTTACCTCATCGCTATGATTGTGGAAGAAATACTTTTTATTTTCACAGTACCTATACCTACTATGTTCGAAAAGGTTCATCAGTTTTCACATTGATTCGTTTGATATAATTTCCATCATGCATGTAAACCGTGTTTTATGCAAGTAAATATCTTAAATCTTAAATTTTGATATGCTATCTTTATATCTTGATATCACCTGATCGGTGGGCACGAGCGTTATTATCCATAAGAATTTTCATCAAGAACGGCTAATGTAGGTTGTACATAAGGTGAAAGAATTTATTCATCATCATCAACAACCCACACTCGTCCACTGCTAGACATAAGCCTCCCCTAATGCACGCCACTGCTCCCGATTTTTGGCCACTCTCAGAATTTATTAATAAATAATAATGTTTTTTTGTACCATGTTGTTTTCAGGAAAGAAAAAATCAAAACTGCCCGTTTTTTTGCAAAAGAGTGTATTTATTTATTACTCAAGATGGATTTAGCTTTACATTCCTCAAAACTTTCACAAACCATCATCTAGGCCTGAATAGCCCGGCTCGTCCGGAGTGATACCACGGCCTCACAAAAACTGGCGTGAATCAGCGTCCCTGCTGTGTTTCGCTGCGTGAGTGAGGGTATCGGGGCCCCAATCCCGGAGAAGGGTGGGTTTAATGGTTGGAAGTTCAATTGTGACTCCAATGTGTTGCGGCTGTTAATGGGCAGCAGCAATCGGTTACCAATAGGTGATCCGTCTGCTCGTCTGCCACCTATCACTAGCGACTCCTTCTTCTTATTAATCTTAGCGTGTAATTCCCGGTTGCGTCCACAGCTGTGGCTTTGGAGCCCAGGGTACGCTTAGACTGAACAACGACAGGGGAACCGAACCAACTGAATCATCATTACACGTCTCAGAAACTTTTTCCGAAACGTGCAAGTTTCCTCACAACGTTTTCCCTCACCCCCGAGCAGATGGTAATGGTTGAAATCATCATCATCATCATCATCAGCAACCCACACTCGTCCACTGCTAGACATAGGTCTCCCCTAATGCACGCCACTGCTCCCGATTTTCGGCCACTCTCATCCAGCCCACACCAGCCAGCCTTCGAATGTCATCATCCCATCTTGTCGCAGGGTGTCCTATACTACGCTTACCGAGTCGCGGTCTCCACTCAAGGACTTTACGGGTCCAACGGCTGTCAGTTCTGCGGCTAATATGACCAGCCCCCTGCCACTTCAGTTTGCTAATTCGGTGGGCTACGTCGGTGACTCTGGCTCTCTGTTGGATTAATACATCATTTCTGATGTGGTTCTTCAAAGGTACTCCGAGCATAGATCTTTGGGCGACTTTGAATCGGTGGACTTGTCCAGCCGTGAGACGAGCTGGTAGAAATACGCACACAATTTTGAAAAAACCATTGGTGCATGCTCGGATTCTAACCTCGACCACCTGCGTGGAAGGCGCGTTCGTATCCATTGAGCTACCATCGCTCTACTCACCTATCACTAGCGACTATAAGCGACTAGTGAACTCCAGTCATAGCACGCACCTCTATAACTTACGCGCTTCGTCTCTTCGAATATCAGCGAAGTTACGTTCGCAAACTTACCAGGAACACAGGTGCTAATTACGACTTTGCTTTTACTAACAACCAACGTAACTGGAGCCCCCCTGCCTCTTGAGACTTCAACTAAAAGGGAGGAACCGGGAAAATACGTACAGTTTGGAGGGTCAAGTTAGGATGGTGAAGGTGAACCGTCGCAACTGGTATCGACTGCGTGAAAATTAATGCCGTGGAGTAAAGATGTTGGGGATATGACATTTCGTTTTTTTTTTAATATGGCTATATACTCATCGTCGTCGTCAGCCCATTTAAGTCCCCACTGCTGGGGCATGGGCCTCCCTCAATCACATGAGAGGTAATTGCCATACTCACCACGCTTGGCAGACGGGTTGGCGAGGGTTATGATATAAATGCAGAGTTATCCTTCTCTGGGTGCTGATGATCATGCCAGCAGCTTTACCTTAGTCACCTTTTACGACACCTCGGTAAGAGTGAAGGTGGCCTATTCTACTCTGCCGGGGACTACACGGCGTGTGGGAACGGGCACGGCAGTAACTTATTGAGAATAAGTAGGTAGTCAACAGTCTAAGTCAGTCAAAGTCACGGTCACTCAATAAAACGCCGGTGTTTTTATGTTTTATCGACCTACGGATTATCGGTCTATCGATATCGACAGCGGATATCGCTCTAAAAGCAATCGCGGGTTCTAAGACTCTATTAGGTCCAAGCAAGTTGTCACTAGACAACTCACTCAACACACAATAGCAGTTTATAAACGACACAATTCAACGATTCTTATTATTAGGATCACTCTTCGGCACTTCACTGCACAAATAAATACCAAATTTGTACACTAAAAACAACAAGACACTAATTTAAAACCTCCGAATTGCATCCGCCCAAGCGGCTTGTAGCCCTACCCGCCGAATCGACATTTCGGTTATAGATTCGGTTTCGGATATTGGAATACTTTTGGTATCGGTAAGTCAGGTACTGGCCGTGTGGTGCCCGGCAGAGTAGACCCTCACTCTTACCGAGGTGTCGTAAAAGGCGACTAAGGTAAAGCTGCTGGCATGATCATCAGCACCCAGAGAAGGAAAACTCTGCATTTATATCTAAACCCTTGCCAACCCGTCTGCCAAGCGTGGTGAGTATGGCAATTACCCCTCATGTGATTGAGGGAGGCCCGTGCCCCAGCAGTGGGGACTTAAATGGGCTGATGATGATGATGATGATGATGATGATGATGATGAAGTCAGGTACTAATTACGACTTTGTTTTTACTTATTGGAACCTTCCTGCCTCTCATGAAGCTTCATTTAAAAGGGAGGAGCCGTGGAGTAATGACGTTGAGTATATGACATTTCGGTTCTGGATCATCATCATTTCAACCAATAGACATAGGCCTCCCCCAATGTTCTCCACACAGATCGGTCCTGTGCCGCCCGCATCCAATGGATTCCCGCGACCTTCACCAGATCGTTGGTCCACCTTGGGAGTAATTTCTTGTACGTGGCTTCCACTCTCTCGGTTCTGGATACGGTTTCAGATTTTAGATTTTTTTTATGTGATAAGTGGCAGACGAGCAATATTATATGAGTCGAATAGTTCCGTTTTCGGTAATATTTCGGAACAAGCATAGATTGGTTTAAGCAGTGCGAGTTGCTGCCAGCGAACAGTTTCTTGGCTTGTCATGCGAGTTACTTTCTTGCTTGTTACGTCGAAGTGACGTTCCACCAGTGCGAGTTATAAATAAATAAATAAATATAAATATTTTATCTGACTCCGAGATAGGTAGCTCAAGCACCTGTGTTACGGATATCAGAATCAACAGAGGGATTACAAATATATACATTTAATACTTTCCTTTTGTAAATACATACTTACAATACATAGCAATCACCCAGACCGATACAAACAAACATGTTCATGCACACAAATGTTTGTACTGTGCGGGGATCGAACACGCAACCCTTGTATCAGAGGCAGCGTTTACTACCACTGTTCCAAACGGGTCGTCAGTTATGGAAATATACGGAGTGGTACGTCAGTTCGCACTATATAAACTAGTCTTTAGCATACGATTTAGACTTTCCCTTATCTGTGGTGTATAAATGAATTGCCCTGGCACTGGCACGACGACGACATACTATCACTTTGGAAGCGTCCCTTGCGCAAAGATTTAAGTTTGAAAAAAAATATATATTAGAAACCTCAACATCATTTTTAAAGACCTATCCATAGATACCCCACACGTATGGGTTTGATGAAAAAAAAATTGAGTTTCAGTTCTAAGTAGGTATGGGGACTCCTCAAAAAAATTTAAATTCCTATTTTTGTGTAAAGATCGTAATGCGGTTAAAATGCTTCTATTTACCAAGTATCAATAGTATAGTTCTTATAGCTTCAGAAAAAACTGGCTATGATATGGCTATGACATACGTACGAACGGACAGACAGACAGACGTGACGAATCTATAACGGTTCCGTTTTTTGCCATTTGTCTACGGAATCCTAAAAAGGCCAAAGAGTTAGTGAGTCAGTCGACACGACTCTTTTTTTTTATTATAATGTCGCATATCCGACGATTTCTGTTTCGGTTACATAGCTCCTTAGCACCCTTACCTACCGTGCAGCAATGAGACCTTTATTAGCATGGTTGTTGCGTTACGCCGGGTTGGTAGTTTCAAACTGTGCAGTGAATAAGTGCTTATTAAAACTTCTTACCTACTATTTGATTAATTGCGAGAAATGGTCGCGACTCCCACGAGGGATACGTAAAGTGCTTTGGAGGTTTAATTTTGTTCACTTTGTCTATGGGACTTTTTTTATTATTATTTGAATGAAATGGGGTGAGCATTGCATCTCATAGCCACTGCGACCAGTAGAAGATCTATTGTGGCAGCCCCAGAACTTATTACAGCACCTCATGTAGTTCCAGCTCCAGGATAAACCCGAGGATGGAGCTGATGGGAGAGCTTTCGATCTCGTCTGCCGAGATCATGTGTGCTCTCAGGTGCCGGCTTCTGCAGTGGTGTAGCGCTATGCAATCGCCGAGGACGTGGATAATCGTTTCCTCCTGCCTGAACCTGCAGATTTTGATATATGAAAGGCTGTCTATATGTCACTTAAATCGTGAAGAAGTTCTTACTTTAGCTCATGAAACTAGAAAACGCGAGGTTTAAAAAGAATGTGCCATTTTCTTAAAAAAACGTCACAGACTGTGAAAGATGCGTTCAGATGCGGTAGAGAAAGAATGCCGCCCAGCACGTCACCCCACACCCAGTACTAATGGCTTTGCGCGGTTTTTCAAGTATGGTTTCCTATGAAAAAACCGCCTTCAAAAAACAAAAAAAAAACAGAAAAAGTGTAAAATAATATTTTTAACACTTCAAATAACATTTTATAACAGTACACTCGAGAAGGTGTAACCGAAGTCGGCGCCTAATCCCTGGTGAATAATTGAATGAAGGATTACAAGATAGTATTGGGCGCCGACTTTGGTTACACCTTTTCTCGAGTGTACTGTTATAAAATGTTATTTGAAGTGTTAAAAATATTATTTTACACTTTTTAGTTCGTGTTTTTTTAAGGCGGTATAGGTAGGTATTGAAAGAGTTATCTTATAACTCTTGTTGTTTGGACTTGACCTTCCATCATTAGCTGAGCCACAAAAATAATACAATCAGGCGTAAATACTGGTGCAGCTTGATAAACAATTCAAAAACATTTTATGTGCGTATACAATTTGAGAGTTGCCCTCGATTTCTCTGGAATCCCTTCATAAGATCCTGACATGATGAACATGGGACCAATTTTGAAGTGTGCTCTTTCATATAAAAAAAGGATTGTGCGAATCGGTCAAAAATTGGCGGAGAAATCGACAAACATACAATCGATCATAGAACCTCCTCCTTTTTTGAATCAAAGATTATTATATTCGGTTATCACAATAGAGTCTTCCAGAGATAACTGTGTTAAGTTGAGGGTTCTTACGGTTCCACGTCTCTATATATTAATCACACTATGTGATATAATGAAACACCCACACAAAGTGGAGATAAACCTGGAGAGAGAAACAACCTCACCACCAGGAGGAAAGATATTCCTATTACAGACGGCCAAAACTTAGATTTCATACACAGTGCTTTCTACCAGGCAGCGCGTCTGTATAACCGGCCTCATATAGAACCAAAAAAAAAATCTGTGAAAAAAAACCGCCTTCAAAAACCACGAACTAAAAAGTGTAAAATAATATTTTTAACACTATACACTTCAAATAACATTTTATAACAGTACACCCGAGAAAAGGTTTTACCGAAATCGGCGCCCAATACTATATTGTAATTTTATACAACATTGAATTATCAACAGGGAATTTTTTTTTTCAAGTTTTTAGTGTCTCATTTTTTGGCAGCTCCCTCCCTTCTTCCACCCTCGCCAAATAAGTAAAAAACTGATTGTGAGTACAGTGTTAAAACAGTTAGCCATTAACTCCTTACCGTTGAGGAGTTGACCTTCCATCATCAGCAGAGTGTGTGAAGGTACTGGAGGCCCGATTCAGGAAGTAACTGAAAAGGTTGGCAGCATACTTATGACTTCACTGATATCGCAGGTGTCTTTGGTAGGCGGTAATCGCTTAAAACCCGGTGATCTGTCTGTTCATTCGACACCTATCACATAAAAAAGATGAAACATTATCGTAAAATAAATATATTTATAGGTACATCTCATTTCTGATTCCTTAGTAAGTAAGTACTTAGCTTAACGGATATCAGACAATAGAGGAGTTAAAAATATATATTACTCCCACCCGCTGAACAAACACAAGTGTCCATCACTATATTAATGTAAAAAAATGTAAAAAATAAAAGATTGGATTTAAGTTGTAAAAGAAGATGTCCAATTTTGGACGCGTTTGTTTCCGAAACATGTATTTGCCGTCTAAGAAAGTATTATGTATATTAAAATGATTAATTATTTCAAGTTATTACCTATTGGACTAAGCCCTTGGATCCGCCCTTGGCCTAAGTCTCGTGGCAGTCGGTGTCATATTTCATTCATAATTATTGAATGAAAAACCCTACGGTCTGCCGCAAGTCCCTGCGTTGACTATTAGTTTTGCATGTTTTTAGCCGAAGTTACGCTATCCCGTGCTGTCAGTAGCGCTTTACGGCTCTGCGAGCTCGTGTGGCGATGTGCCGTCGTTGGCGACTTGCCACGCGCTGGCTAAAGCCTGCTTGTTTATGTCCAGCCTTGGAGGCATGGTTGCCAGGCCTGAAAACAGAAAGGTGGATCATTAAACCCGTTTAGCTTCATCATCTACCTATAGTTGATGTCATTATAGAAATGTTGTTATAGTTACACTATTTATAACTCAAGATCGGCTGTACCGATTTGGCTGAAAATTGGTGGAGAGGTAGCATAGAATCAGGGAGAGGACAGGATTTTAATCCTAAAAAATGTTAAGTTCCTGTAAGAAAAACAAAAAGGGATACTACGCGGGCAACGGCGAAGGCTAGTTTTGAATAAAAAGGTAAAAGGTGGTTTTGGTATACACACAGACGTAATTTTTTTTTAAATTCATATGACTTAACTAAATTGCACATGTAATTCCTACATAGGTACATATTAGTCTCATTTATTAATGAACTATCTATTAGATAAGGGTATAGATAGTCCTTTTTCTCTCAATTGCACTAAATAAGGTCCCTGTAAAGTGGAAGCCAACACGCAAGAAACATTAGCAATCTCGATTTCCCATGAGCATCCCATGGGTGGCGGTGATTACTTTCCATCAGGTGACTCGCTTGCTCGTTTGTCGCCTCTAGCATAAAAAAAAGAAACATTATATTTTCTAAAACTAAACAGCAGGTCATGCCCGAGAAAAAGCCTGATATTATCCCGAAATATGTCTGGATAATGCCGGCTTTATCCAGATTGGCAACCCTATGCCCGGGTCCAGAGATACGTATCCGTTGGTGTAGGTGATGATAGTGATGTTTGCTTTTTATGAGCTTTTAAAACTGCTGTGTGATAAAGTTGTCAAGTTGCTTACCCAAAATCGGTACAATAAAACCACTTCATTTTCAGAGAAAGAGTGACTCTAGAGAAGTATTATTAACAAGAGATGATGGATGAGTTGAAAATATTTACAAAAGAGTGCAGTCTGCCCTGCTACTCATCGTGCCCAGAATGCTGGCGGCGTTACCTCTTTGAATGGGACAAGAATCTTACACAAGTAGGAGTGCAAAGTAAAAAAAATCCATAGGGTCAACATGCTTGAAAAGAGCCTTACAAATAAGATGCCATCAAAATAATTTTCGTTTCTGTTCCAAATATCCGTTTACATGAAGCCGCGACTTATGCGTCTCAAACGGATCTCTAGTTTTTTTTTCCTCACAGAAACTGGCGTGAAACTGTGATTGCATTGTGTGTGAGTGAGGATGGATAGTGGAGGATCAACTGAATGGGAATCTGGGTTAAATGAGTACAAGTTGGCAGCTCACTTGTTTTGAGAGTGTCTTATGGATGGCGGCAATTGCTTGCCATCATGAATAACAAATCAGCTATTACATATAAAATGATAACAATGACTTGTCAGGAAGACATGTCTAGAATATTTTTGAGAATTTGAATTTTTTAAGTAGGCTGATTTCGTAGCTTTTTATAACCTTTAAAATGGTGTACGGATATTGTGCCATAATTCCCACAACGGGGTTACCAACTTATTTCTAGATTGAATTCGATATGGCCAGGCAGTCAATTTGATGTCCCCGTTTGAAGCAGGTACCTATATCCGGACCTTCTTTTGATGGCCAGAGTACCGTGAAATTGACTCTCCGATTGTCAGCCTGTAAAAAGACCTGTTTGCCGAAACACAGATCGGAATTACTTCCTGCCCCGACGCGACGTCTAAATCCTTGACTTTTATTTGATTTGCGGATCGATCGGGGCGGGGTGTACTCGGATTTCATAATCGGTTCGTGGGATGAGGACTTACGGATACTTTCATTAATAGTTAATGGGATAAGATGTTGAAGTAGTCATTAGTTTTTCTGTGGAGTTCACCTACTTTTAAAACAAAACTTGAAACTTTTTTGACATTATTAACATGTTTTTTTATGATAGAGGCGACAAATGAGCAAACGGCTTACCTGATTAATAATATCCTCCAACCGATTACGGCTACGACGGCCAATCTCAACGATCAGCCACTGAACTCAGGATATATTATAGTGCTCAAGTGTGTACGCAAACACAAGTGCACTTTCTATTCCCTTACACTATGAGTGTCCGATGGGACAACAGCGTGACACGACCGGAGACGGATTGGGCACAGGACCTACGTCTTAACTTGCTTTCACGTGTGCGTGCACGGGGGCACAATTAAAATTCATTTGTAGGATTGAGCATTAGAATGTTTAATAAGTTACCTCAAAATATTATTAATTTACTTGTACATAAGTTCAAGTTGCATGTAAAGAACTAGCTAATGCGAGATGATTATTTGAATGATAAGGATTCCTGGACATGATCTCTTCGCCTGTCCTCTAATGTATAATTCATTTCATAATTTTTCTTTGACGATTTATCTAAACGATATTGATTATAAGCGTTGTATATCATACTGTCACTTCTGTAATCATAATTTGTATAAGAATGAAAATTGTAATTACCATATTATTTGAAAAGAGTAACTACTGAGTTTCTTGCTGATTCTTCTCGGTAGAAATTGACATTCCGAATCAGCATTAGATTACATAATATTTGACATTCATAAATGTTCTGTATGGACTTAAATGGAATAAAGACATTTTTTGATTTGTGACAAGAGCGTCAATTTCCAGACTCCCCGGACTGACACTTAAGAATTTGTTACTGAAAACTTTGGTACAAATTTTTGGTCCATCCGGGGATCGAACCCGGGACCTCTTGCGCAGCCGCCGCTTTAAAGCGCGACCCACTAACCATTGCGCCACCGAAGGCGTCAACCTGTTACCTGATCAATTAAGTATTCAACGCCGCCGCCCATGAACATGTGCGAAATCAGAGAGATCGATAATGCGTTGCCGGCCTTTTAAGAAAAAATATTGTCAAATCTGTTGTTTAAAATGTTAAGCAGAAGTTTTAAAAGATTTTTTTTGTGTTTGGTGGCAGTCGAGTGAGTCGAGGAGTGGGCATCTAGTACCCTCACATGCTATTAGCAGTAGTACTTTGCTAACAATTCAATTCAATTCAATTCAAATAATTCTTTATTTGCATAGGCTTGTACACAGCACTTACAAATCGTCATACATTTGAATGACTTAAAACTATTTATAAGTACTTATGTATAATTTACATGTTAATACATATATATGTTGAAACATAAAATATACTAAAAAAATAAATAAACATAATGCGATTCTAACAAAGAGTTAGTCCGCGTCACAGAGTACTTTTTTAGCCCCGACGAAAATACGATGGGGCGTTGTCCTATCTAGGCTATCAAGCTGCCGATTTTCTCGACATTGGTTAAATTAATTTCGACCCGGTACTTTTGTCACTAGTTTTCAATAAAACCTATCATCATCATTTATTGTCGCCGTTTTCTTCGCGTCCCACCAGCATCATCACTTAACATCAAAAATCATCAAGTAACATCAGTTACAGTATTGAATACGCAAAATTTTGCTCAGCGGTGAGAGAACACATCCCGAATGAGGAAATTTTGATGTCACGGAGTTTCTAAATTGTTGAGGTAATTTTTCTTTATCCAATTAGTCTGGTTTCTCTAAGACTAAACAGCAGTTTAGGCCGTGTGGTCCCCGGCAGAGTAGAATAGGCCACCCTCACTCTTACCGAGGTGTCGTAAAAGGCGACTAAGGTAAAGCTGCTGGCATGATCATCAGCACCCAAAGAAGGAAAACTCTGCATTTATATCAAAACCCTCGCCAACCCGTCTGCCAAGCGTGGTGAGTATGGCAATTACTCCTCATGTGATTGAGGGAGGCCCGTGCCCCAGCAGTGGGGACTTAATGGGCTGACGGTGATGATGATGATGAAACAGCAGTTACTTTATTGTAATTACCAGACTTTCCAAATCAATCGTCACTTTCCATCAGGTGAGGTTGTGGTGTTCATAAAAAAAGAAGAATCTTGGATCATGCCCCAAGCGTACCCCGGGCTTTAAAGTAACAGTTATGGGCGTAACTGGGAAAATACACGCTGCGATGAGATGAGACTGGCGTGATGTTTAAGGACGCTTTTACGGTCCAGTAGCGCTGCCAACAGAGTTTAACGTGTTTAAAAAAAGTGTTTCCTTTTTTTAATCATTTTAGAGATGATTCTGACATGAATGGCGTGTGTAAAAAAAGCTTGGAAAATAACAAAGCTTTTTTTTTATCTAAAATGTCCAAGACATTTTTCATCTTAATTTAATTTCATCGATAGATGAACATCTGTTGGCGGCGTCACTGGACTGTAAAAGCCCTCTTATAATTACTCAGTTGAGGTTTAAAAACTATATTTCTCATAAATATTTTTTATTGTACATTCACTTATAATGATACCTATTTACTACTAATTAAATTATAAGAACTAGAGAAGGAAAACTTTGCATTTATATCAAAACCCTCGCCAACCCGTCTGCCAAGCGTGGTGAGTATGCCAACTACCCTTCACGTGACTGAGGGAGGCCCGTGCCCCAGCAGTGGGGACTTAAATGGGCTGATGATGAAATTATAAGTATTAAGTCATGGACTACTCGTACAAGTCGTACATGAATTACATATTTTACTATAACTACTAAGACTTAGTGACATTTTTGTAAAAAATTATTAAAAATATGAGCAGACGGATCACCTGATGGTAAGCGATTGCTGCCGCCCATAGACACCCGCGACACCAGTGGAGTCACAAGTGCGCTACTTTCAAACACCCCTTACCCCCCCGGCCTCCGGCACCCTCTCTCACGCAACGAAACACAGGACAGTGCTGCTTCACACCAGTTTTCTGGGAGGCCGTGGTATCACTACGGTCTAGCGGGCTCATTCATGCCGAACCGTGGCTCTCCCACAGTAAATGGTTTTAGCTACTGTTTCCCATATTTTTACCAAGTAATCTAAGTGTGGTTTTATCAACTAGGGAATGCATATTTCATATATGCATTTACAACAATATTAGCTAGCCAGTATAGAAACGCGATTAAATCATCATCATCATCATTATTCGGCCGTCTACTGTTGGACATAGGCCTCCCCCAATGTTCTCCACACAGATCGGTCCTGTGCCGCCCGCATCCAATCCCAATGTTCTCCACACAGATCGGTCCTGTGCCGCCCGCATCCAATGGATTCCCGCAACTTTTCACCAGATCGTCGGGCCACCTTGTGGGGGACCGTTCCGCCCCAACGGCCGTCTGTTCTCCTCGCTATGTGCCCTGCCCATTGCCACTTGAGGCATGAAATTCTTTGGGCTATGTCTGTGACCTTAATTCCCCTGAGGATCTCATCATTTCTGATACGATCACGCAAGGAGACTCCGAGCATAGCCCTCTCCAATGCTCTCTGGGTGACTTTGAGCCTCCTTAATCAGCACATTGTAAGCGGCCACGTTTGTATGACCGATTAAATGTTAAAACGAAATTGTTAACCGATACATTCTGTGTTACATTCAAAATGAATGTAGCATTTAATTCAAGTTACGTAGTTAAGGCTACATAGTTCCGAAGTGCTGCACATTTGGTCGATATTGCACTATAAACTGTTAAGGGCCGCCTTAACTACGCCGTTAACTTCTTGATACAACAAATACATTGTTTTCCATGGTATTTGTGACATGTGTATAGCTTGTCGAATTACTCGCTCGAGTTGCACAAATGTGTACAATGTATGTAACGGTGTTACCCTAATAATAAATATGAACGAATGGAGCGTAGCATTCGTGCGAATAAGCTGACCACTAGGGATGCACAAGACCGCGCATCCCTAGTGGTCGTGTACGTGGCTGATCGTTGAGATTGGCCACCGCAGCCGCAATCGGTTGGAGAATATTATAATACAACAGGCTTTCTGCACATTGACTGGACTGGCGGGTAACCCTGCAGGGTTACTACTGCATGTGCCATCGATCCATGAACCATAAACTATCACGCTCTTTAGAGCGTTTATGAGGACATATTACGTTATTTTACGTTACGTAAACGTTACGTTACGTTGTTATGTTGTTGACTGACTGGATGGCGCAATTGGTAGTGACCCTGCCTCTTACGCCAAAGGTCGTGGGTTTGATCCTCACCCTGGACGAACATTCGTGCGATGAACACTTATGTTTGTTCGGTGTCTGGGTGTAATATATTTATTTAAGTATATATTTGTGTTCCTCTGTTGTCTGATATCTGTAACACAAGTGCTTAAGCTACTTAGTACGGAATCAGGTCAACCTATGAGATGTTGTGAGAATTATTATTATTATTATTTTAATATATAGTTAAGGCGACGGGTAGCCTTACTAGCGACACCAATCGATTTAAATTGTTAGCTACTAAACCGGATCTATTTTAAACAATTTCGGGGTTAGAACCTCTCGGCAAACACTTATACTATTTTTTAAATAACCATGCACAAAGGTTGGGTCCAACGCGTAAGCGAAAAACTTATTCACGCCAAAAGCGGCCACTTTTGGCGTTAATCAACGGACCCAACATTTGTGCATCGTTATTTAATAAATAGTAAAAATGTTTGCATAGAGGTTTTAACCCCGAAATTGTTTAAAATAGACCCGGTTAAGTAGCTAACAATTAAAAACGGATGGTGTCGCTAGTTAGGGCTACCCGTCGCCTTAATATTTAGCTAAGTTAAAATAAAGTTAAAAAATAGCTTTATTTCCAAAAAAAGATACACAAGCTTTACAAAAATTACCTTATTAAACTAGTTAAAATTAATACTTAGTTTGTTCTTATAGTAATATATAGTCAAAAACCTCACACTAGGCAAAGCCTGTCCTGTGATGGTTTTGAATAGGTTTACATGGGGTATGATTGCAGCACAGATTTTATTCATGGTACTTATATTGATTCGATTTTTTTTTTCAATTTTATACTAGATGATCTTTAAAAACACGGAAAATTTAACACTAGCAAAAGAAAAAAAATCAGTTTTTTTTAATGAGAGGTGGCAGACGAGCAGACGGCTCACCTGATGGTAAACAATTCCGCCGCCACCAGTGGAGTCACAAGTGCGCTGCCAGCATTTTCCCCTTCCCCCCCATTCGGCCTCCGGTAACCTCACTCACACGGCGAAACACAGCGCAGGCGCTGCTTCACGCCGGTCTTCTGTGAGGCAGTGGTATCACTCCGGTCGAGCCGGCTCATTCATGCCTAAGCGTGGCTCTCCCACATCAAACTGATTATTTTTTACGTGCATTAAGTCCTTTGAATCCTGGTAGGTCATATTCAAAAACAACTCTGTGATCTTTGTTTTAGCATCGCTACTATTCAGTAAATGGATATTATATTTCTTATCATTTCAGAGAATGGAGTCTACAATAAAGCCCTAAAGCACTGTTGTATTATCAAGTGTCCTACGCGGAAGGCTAAAAATATTATTCAAGAATGGCTGATGACATTAAGTTATGATGATACGGAAAACCTGATTAAAAACATAAACATATGATGAGACAGTATTATTATGGTAGCGAAACAAATTGCAATGTAATAGTCACTACTTATTAATCTTATATTATAACTTTTTTTTACCTTTTAATAATTATGTACTTTTAAATAATATAATATATATACACACATATACATACATAAAGACACAAAATATATATAATTTATTATGACTATTAGCACTATGTTTTCAAGAGCGCCTTAATCTTAATATGTTAATCGCATGCCAGGCCCTCACGATACAGGTTATCCTAGTGTGAGGACCAAACTGGACATCTTGTAAGCAACAAAATGTTTTGGTGTAAGAATACATTGTCCTTTATAATTATAATCTATCTTGGAATGTAACATCATTTTGTTGGAAATAAATATTTTTTCATTTTCATTTTTTCATTTTTCATTTATCTACTTTTTTGTAATCAAACGGAATCAGAATTTATAAACTTAGTTACCTTATCTACTTAGGATGCAACTTATTTAGGTAAAGTAAGTGGAATCACAAGTGCGCTGCCAACCGGGACAGCGTACTAGTAACTGCAATGGTGTTGCCAATAGACAGCCATGGGTGGTGGTTTACTTACCAACAGATGATCCGTCTGCTTGTCTGCCACGTAAGTATCACATAAAAATGCTATTGCGAAAAATGAGACAGGATTTTTTAAACGGAGGCAAACGAGCAAGTGAGTCACCTGATGATAAGTATTCACCGCCGCCCATGGACATCAGTCACACCAGAAGGAGTGGAGATGCGTTGCCGGCCTTTTAGGAAGGTATAAGCTGGTTTCCAGAAGATCTCAAAGTCGTACCAGATCGGAAATAGGATGTCTATAGATAGATAGATACCCTTTAAAGTCTCTCGCCTCTCCAATTGTTCGCCACTGTGATCTGTCCGTGGCTTCTCGCATCCAGCTCTTGCCAGCCATCCTGCGCAGATCGTCCCCCCACCTAGCCAGAGGGCGCCCTACATTACGTTTGCCAAGACGCGGTCTCCACTCTAGAACTCGTTTACCCCATCGGTTGTCGGTTCTGCGCCTAATATGGCCAGCCCACTGCCACTTAAGCTTGCTAATCCGGTGAGCAAGGTCGATGACTTTGGTTCTCTGCCGGATCACCTCACTTCGGATTCGATCTCGGAGAGAGACGCCGATCATGATGATATTATACTAGTACAATGTAGGCGGTTGTATTGCTAATGGTCTACTACTGTTGGGGATCCGGTGCTGACTTACAAGCCATCTTAATTTTGCAGAAGAGGGCCATCCGTGCCATCTACGGTCTTAGATCACGTGACTCACTCAGAGAAGTATTCAAGGAAATCAATATTTTAACCGTATCATCCATCTCAATTCATTTTTGATTGTATTATGTTTGTACGCAAGAACTTGCACCTTTACTCGCAAAAATCAGATTTTCATAGCTTTAACACGCGAAATAAACGTAGGCTTGCTGTCCCAAATCTAAAACTTCATAAAACTGGAAATTCATTTGTAGGATTGAGCATTAGAATGTTTAATAAGTTAAATCAAAATATCATTGATTTACCGGTACATAAGTTTAAGTTGTAAAAAAACTGCCTAATGCAGAAAGGCTACTGTAAAGTAGATGATTATTTGAATCATAAGGATTCCTGGACATGTTGCTCTCTTCGCATGTCCTCTAATATATAATTAATTTCATAATTTTTCTTTGACGATTTATCTAAACGATATTGATTATAAGTATTGTATATCATACTGTCACTGTAATCATAATTTGTATAAGAATGAAAATTGTAATTACCATATTATTTCAAAGGAGTAACTACTGAGTTTCTTGCTGATTCTTCTCGGTAGAAATTAACATTCCGAATCAGCGGTAGTATACATATTTGACATTCGTAAATGGACTTAAATTGAATAAAGACATTTTTTTTTTATTTTTTAATAATATAGCGATCTCAATAGTATTTTTTTCCTTCTTTAAATTTTCGTACTATCATTTATTTTTACGTCTTTATTTTTTTTTGTAATCTACTAGTTTCTCGGTTGCAAGCTTCCAAGAAATCTCTTTTGTTCATCTCGATCCAGGCAACATTTGCTTACCTTACTCTAACAGCAAAAGTAAATACTTAAAGGTAAACAGTCTGACGTGCAAGCCCTCTAGAGCACGCTGCACTTAGCACTTAATTAAAAAATAAACAACTGTCACCAACCACCGCAATTCCGGTTGGAGCTGAAGTTCCGGACGGAAACTCCGGTAACAGTTGACACTAAAAAACCCGCATATACGGAAGTTGGTGCTCATTAAAAGTTGACAAGTTTTGACTAATTACGATCGCGGAACAACGATCTGCGGTAGCGGAAGTTACGTGATGGTGGTATGATGCTTGCTTTTAGAGATCCGCGGGAAGAACTAAAAAGAACTAATTAAATAAATAATAAAGCCACCTTAGTTGCACTGTCCACTCTCCGTCAGCGGCTGCGGAAGGATGCGAGTTTTAAAAAGAGGCTTAAGTACTCCAATCTGGAGCCTCTTTACGAGTTTGTGCCTGTGGCTGTGGAGACGATGGGCTGCTAGAGTCTTTGTGCATGAGATAAACGATGTGACTGGTGACTCACGCTCCAGTTCGTTCCTGGTGCAGAGGCTGGCCATCGCGTGGTAATGCGGCGAGTGTAATGGAATCATTTGGTTTGGGGGCTTACGGGGGGGAATAAATTTAATTTAATTTATTTAGGGGACTAGAAATATGTAAGTACTAACATAGATTGTAAGGTAATATTGTTACTAACACCTATAGACTCTGTGACTTGAATATATTTTTTTAATTATTTGTTTGTTACCACATATTTTAAATTCTTAGTTTATTAACTTTTGACATATTTTAATATAATTATTATAATGTAATCAATACAATTGCTGTGCCTTCCCAAGGCATGTTGACTTACCCTATCTTTAAAACCATAATTATGTACATATCATTGTGTTACAAGTTGGTGAAAAAACAAAGATTGTTTTTTTTATGAGAAAGTGAGGCAACGAGCAAGCCAGTCACCTTGTGAGCGACCACAGCCGCCCATAGACATCAACCACGCGAGAGGGAGCGGAGATGCGTTATCGGCCTTTTAGGAAGGTATAGGATCGTTTCTCGAAGATCTCAATGTCGTACTGGTTCGGAAATACCGCTGCGGGAATTTGATTCCACAATGAGGAGATATTACTATACCCCCTCCTATTGATACTTCAACAGTTACCTTTTTTTTTTTTTTTTGGTAACGCAGAGAGAATGCCGCCGGCTCAGAAGGAACCGACGTCGGCACCGTTGGTCGGCGCCGCCTTATGCACACCCGGCCGCTGGGAGTCGGCCGGGTAGTATGGGGCTCTCCCCTGGGGTGATCCTAGGGGCATACCCACTAAACTCTCTGCGACAGTTTCCATCCCTCGCCCGGGAGAAACTCTCAGAGCGGGAACGCGGGCTATAGGACGAACCTTGCCACCGCGAACCCGCTCAGGGCGAAAGAGGCTCGCCAGTACGGCCTCTTACCACACTCCGGTCCAACGGACCTAGGGCCTCTCCCACGGCCCACCAAACACCGCCCCCCGAATGGCGCCCACACTCAGCAGTGTGGGCGCTGCAGTGCAAACACCACCGGGAGGAGGACTGCGAGTACCCTTCCCCACGCATACACTGCTGGCTGCAGTGCAGAGTGGGTCGGGGAAATAAAACCCACAGGCTTCAAAACGAAAAACGCCGCAAAACCCAACTCCGCTGGATGCGGAGCCGAGAAAATTGGCACCACCGGTCGACATTGAGCCATCCTGGCTAGACGACCCAACGCCGGACCTCCAGCACATGGCCTTACGGCCGCTGAGCCCGAAGGCTCTCCACCCAGTGGGGCCCACGTCCAAAACGCTATCACGCGTAGCGTGACGCCGGACAGGGCCCCGGGCCCAGAACAAAAAAGGCCACAGGAGAGGGGTTTCCGATGCCCCAAACCGGGAGGCTGGTCCTAGGCCCCGGGGGGGCTCAACTGGGGGTCGACAAAACGACTCCAGGAGCCCTCCCGTGTGTGTGCAGCTGTTAGCCGTCGAGTAGCAATGGGCGATGCCGATTACTACCCGCCGTTGCCCAGGGACGCCAGGACCCTTTCGGTAGCAGCTCCAAACAGAGCAAAAATACTACTGAAAGGGCCACACGAGGAGGCCGCCGCACCGTAGTCCCCACTTCAACAGTTACCTTAACAGACATCATCATCATCGTCATCATCATTTCAGCCAATAGACGTCCACTGCTGGACATAGGCCTCCCCCAATGTTCTCCACACAGATCGGTCCTGTGCCTCCCGCATCCAAGGATCTCCCGCGCTCTTCACCAGAATTCG
>CM032471.1:2990858-3006579 GCA_019059595.1 Marasmia exigua
GAGTTGTAGTATGGGTAATCCTACGTAACCAACGGATAGCAAAAATGTGTAAAAATTAATATATTTTAGGTCATGTCGCAATTCAGGAAATATAATGTACTTTTTATAACTTAGCTTACTTTGCGTTATTGATTAAGTGTGTTGAATCTATTGTGGTGATCACTCAATAAATGGACGTCGATATGTAAAAGTATATCTTTTATCTCTTCACTTCACACCTCACGTCCTCTTATCTCATGGCAAAACAACTTTACTATTTAATTAATAAATACCCATGCACAAAATGTTGGATCAGTTTTGAGGCTAAAAATTAAAATCGATGGATTACTATACCGCATTCTATTTAAAACAATTTCGGGGGAGGGGAGGGGTACAATCTCCCGGCAAACCATATTATTATGAAATAACCATGCACATATGTCAGGTCTGTTTTTGTACGCAAAAAATTGATTCACGCTAAAAGTGACCGACTTTTGATTTAGTATTTTTCGCGTACCATTGAACCCAAAATTTGTGCATGGTTATTTAATAAATAGTTTAAGTGTTTGCCGAGAGGTTGTAACCCCGAAATTGTTTCAAATAGATCCGGTTTAGTAGCTAACAATTAAAATCGATTGGTGTCCCTAGTCAGGGCTACTCGTCGCCTTAAGTAAATACGTACTTGAATATTATTTTATATTTCTCAACATATTTTTTATGCGTAAGAAAGCAATGCGCAAAACTATGATCAAATAGAGGCCGATGTGAATTATACGCGCCTTCCATGCAGTTTGTTCGTCAGTTCCAATCCGAGCATAATACACTTTTGATTCGATAAGTATATGAAGAATTTTCGACAACCAGTAAATTGTCGTTTAATTATTTTTTTCACAACTTCTCATAGTTGCCCTGATTCCGTACTAAGTAGCTTAAGCACTTGTTTACAGATATCAGACACAGAGAAACACAAATATATACTTAAGTACATATATTTACACCCGAGACACTGAACAACACAAGTGTTCATCGCATGAATGTTTTGTCAAGGGTGGGATCGAACCACACGACCTTTGGCGCAAGAG
This sequence comes from Marasmia exigua, assembly GCA_019059595.1. Lineage (NCBI taxonomy): Eukaryota > Metazoa > Arthropoda > Insecta > Lepidoptera > Crambidae > Marasmia > Marasmia exigua. The sequence continues at coordinate 2,991,920 of CM032471.1, forward strand.
GCAGTGTCACTACTAATTGCGCCTCCGGTCCGTCAGAGTTAGAGTTTGATTGATATTAATCATACTTAAAGAGATGCGATAGCTGCAGTTTCCAAATTATGAATTTCTTAGCTGGCAACAACAATACTAAAACAAATAAAATAAATAATATAAAGGCACACGTTCGGCGCCATATGGAATACTGCGTCCCATCTCTGACTGTGCACCTCAGTAATAACTTCTTCCGTTTGACCGCGTACAAACGTAGGGCTGCTCGATTGTCGGTGCCTTGACTCTCTCTAGTCGACTTTATCCTCTAGCACTGCGGCGGATATAGCCTCCCTCAGCATTTTATACCGCATCTATCATGGGAGTAACTCTGAGGAACTGTTTTTGATCTACTCCCTGCAGCTGAATTCTTACAATCGAACCAAGTCAGCGATTGTCATTCCATCCTCATCTTCTCGTGATGGCGGTCCTAATATTGTTTGTTTTTCGCGGAACTTCTACCACTTCCGCAGTTCTGTGGAACAATTTACCTCTCTGAGTATTTCCCGACGGCTTCGACTTAAGGAACCTTCAAGAGAAGCGTACTCCTTTTTAAAAGACAAGCACGCATGTGGCGATCTCTCTGATTTCGCGGATGTTTATGGGCGGCGGATGATTGCTCCATCAGGTGACTCGCTTGCTCTTGTCGCCTCTAGCATAAAACAAAAATTAGGGGAAGAAATATCAATAATAATTTATAGACAGAGGCAAAGCAACGCGAATGTTTTACTCTTTGTATTTCCCAAGAATTTTTGTAGTTTTTGCGTTAACCGTAGTTTACCATACTACATATTCTGGCAAGCCATTATGAACATTTAAAAAAAAATTTGGACACTGGCTAAAATTTATTCATTTAATATTATTTACTATTTACATTTTTTAAATCACATCAAGTCCCATACTTTTTATATAGATCATCATGATTTCAGCCAATAAACGTCCACTGCTGGACATGGCCTACCCCAATGATCTCTCCACACAGACGGTCCCTGTCCCCTAAATTTCAATGGATTCCCGCGACCTTCACCAGATCATCGGTTCAACCTCGTAGGGGCCCTAAGCCTACCACGGCTTGACCTCCTTTACGTGGCCTTCACTCGAGCCTTTCTGCCCCACGGCTGTTATATGATACTTCACTAATTTATGGTTTACTATATTTAAAAAATATACTTATATATTTTTTGTTGTTATTTCCGAAATACAAAGACCGTGAGAGAGCCAATCTACGGTCGACCGTGGGAGAACCACGCTTGGCATGATTGGGGCCCGGCTTGACACGGAGTGATACCGACGTCTTACACATAAAAATAGCGTAAAGCAGCACTGTGATGTGTTTCGCTGCGTGAGTTAGGGGTACCAGAGCCCATCCGGGGAAAAGTGGCTATAAGGTTGGCAGCCACTTGTGACTCCACTGCTGTCGCGGGTGTCAATGGCCGCGGGAAGCGCTTACCATCAGGTGGTCCGTCTGCTCGTTTGCCACCTATTACATAAAAAAAATCGAAGCACTGTATACATTAACACTGTGGTTTTAAAGAGCGGGCTTTGACGAGCCTTCTGGGATTCATTGCGTCGCTTAGGGCTCGGTGAAGAAGCTAAGTTAGGTCAGCTAAGTTATATCGTTTAGACATTGAAAACTAAATGATGGAAGTAGGCCAGTGCCTACTTATTTAGATCAGCAGGTAATATAAACTGATTCCATTCTAAGTAATGTTTTCCCGTGTTTATGATATTATACATCAGGGGAAATGATTGGACGTTTATCCGGATGAGAATCAAACCCACCATCCTTTGTAACCTACTTCATAATTCACTTACCAAGGCGGGGCATTGGGGCCAGTTCTTTTTTAACCCGCCTACAACAGCTAAACATTAAGGGTTATGATTTCTATGATTTATGGAGCAGTGTTGTAATGATCAGGTATGTAATGTGTTTTGTATATTTCAAGATTCCGCCTCAACTACCCAGCCGAATTTTGTGATAAGGTATCATTCCCTGTTAATTCATCACAGCGATTATAATTTTTGCATTGTTCATAAAATTTCACATGGCATGCAAAATTTCATAATTCAAAATGTGTATCAACTCGCTTACAATTTGGTTTCACACTGAGCGGGACAGGAAGAAAGAAGAAAGAATAATATTTATTTAGTGACACAATAAAGTAACAAAGATTAACAAAACATTATTACATCTATAAAAATATTAAGGTTAGGGAGCAGTAAAAAGAGATGAAGGCACTAAAAAAAATGTGTCACCAAAAAGGTTTGCACTCAGCATATGCCAAAGGGACCTTTGACGCTGGTCTTCCCGTGCAAACTCGTGAGGTGAGGCACTAGTACGTTGTATGTTGTACAGTATTGCGGACAGGGAATTTAAATTAAATCTCTCCATTTTATCCTAGCGTGTGAGTCCCGTTGCGTCTCAATGCCTGTCGCTCTAGAGCCAGGGGTTACGCTTATACGCATGATTCGGAATTTGAAGAGTCTGGTTAATTACAATGAAATCGACTGCCGTCCGACCTTTCGCAACTCTTTATAGGGGAACCAGACCAACTGAATCATAGTTAGTTACAGAACTATCAAGAAACGTGTGGGTTCCTCATAGATGTTTTCCCTCACCGCCGAGCTAATGGTAGAAATACTAGGCGGAGTGACTGCCTCGGTGGCTAGGACGCAGAGGTCCTAGGTCGAGAGTAGAAAATTTTTTTTTAACACAATATCCCAATACATTGATCTGACTCCCGACATAATAGGCTCAAGACCGTGTTAGGTATATCAGAATCAACAGTGGGATACAAATAATAAATAAATAAATATTTCACAACACACGATACCTTGATCTGACCTCCGAGATCGGTAGCTCAAGCACCTGTGTTACGGATATCAGAATTAACAGTGAATTATAAAATAAATAAATATTTTCCGCACATCACCTACATTGATCTGACTCCGGGATGAGGTACTCAAGCACCTGTGGTACGGATATCAGAATCAACAGTGGAATTTCAAATTAAATACCCATAATACTTTAGACATAGAAAACACCCAGACCATACAAACAGACATGTTCATACACACAAATGTTAATTAACTGTGCGGGGATCGAACCCGCACCCCTTGGGACCAAAGGCAGCGTTCACTACCACTGTTCCAACGGATATAGATTTTGCACCTTAGTTTTTCGGTAAGAATTCTTAGTGTTAGCTCGGAGGCTGGAAGTTGGCAGTCGTGTGCCCCGTGCTCGGAAAGCACGTTAAGGCCGTTGGTCTGCACCCGATCACCTCTACCGGTCGTGGCTCCACTATTGTCCATCGGAATAACGAGGGTAAGGGAATACGATTGCACGTGTATTTGCGCACTTACACTTGAGCATTATAGTATATCCTGCGTACGTGGGTGATCATTACGATCGCCGCCGTAGCCGTAATCGATTGGAGGTAGAAATACGCTCATAGATTTGAAAAATCCAGAGCTGCTCGGATTCGAACCGCGACTTCTACACGAATGCCGCATGATCCTCTGAATTACTTATAACCGTGGGAGAGCCACGCTTCGGCATGAATGGGCCGGCTCGACCGGAGTAATACCATGGCCTCACAGAAAACCGGCGTGATCAGCACTGGGCCCAATCCGGGGGAAAGGGGGATTAAAAGGTTGGCAGCGCACTTGTGACTCCACTGGTGTCGCGGGTGTCCATGGGCGGCGGCAATTGCTTACCATCAGGTGATCCGTCTTCTGGTCTGCCACCTTAGATATAGAAGAAAAGATTTGAAAAATCCTGAGGTGCTCAGATTTAAACCACGACCCCTCCCCGCGAAATCTATGTTTTCTGTGGTTTCTCAGAGAAATTTTATCGTTAGTAATGACTATATCGATCGGCAGAATAAAAAGCCAAATTAAAAAAAATCCGGTTCGATTCCCGTGCAATACATGCACAATCCAAAGAAAAATTTAATGCAGTTCTTTCTTTAAATAAAGTGATGTTTCCTCTTAGGGCAAATGCCCTGCCCAATGCCACCATTGAAACTAAATAAAAGCTTGTAAAATAATTGTAGGTAGTTTTCGGAATAACCCTGTCGGTCGGGGTCACAAGCGTTATCGGAGATATGGAAGTCCGGTGACTCTCATACAATTCCTTTCATGTGAAATGGAAAAGTTATCGAGTAGCAAAGGTGCGCTTTTCTGAACTACTGGCCCGTGACGGGGATTGTCGGTCCGGCGACCGTCGGATTACAAAGCAGCGCTCTCTACTTGTACGGAGAATTATTGGACAACATTTTAACTGTTTCTGGGCTGAATCACACACACACAAAAAAACACGCACACAGTTATTTTAGATTAATATATTTCTTAATTTGACATTGTAACTCATATTAGCAATTAAATAAATTAATTAATTTTATTTGTGATTTTACTAACTTGTATAATTAAATAATTCAATTCAATTCAATTCAAATAATTCTTTATTTGCATAGGCTTGTACACAGCACTTACAAATCGTCATACATTTGAATGACTTAAAACTATTTATAAGTACTTATGTATAATTTACATGTTAATACATATATATGTTGATACATAAAATATACTAAAGAAATAAATAAACATAATGCGATTCTACCACCCAGGCTCGGAAAGTTGTTTCTGGTCGAGAAGATCCGGCAAGAAACTCGCCAGTTACTCTTTTTAATCGCCAACTTTTTACAATGGTTTATTATCTTCATACCAAGTCATACAGTCTAATGCAACACAAAATAGAATGAAGCAAATTAAAAGCTAAATATGAGGTAAACCGAAGCGGACCAGTCCCCAAAGGTGGCACCTGTTCACAAGTATGACGTATGTGTCAGCCATCATTTCACTCAACCATATTAGAGGGAATGTAATGACCCGCCACATAACGCCACCACCTCAGAGACATTTGAGTGAGCATGACTACTTAGGTTCTCCTCATAGGTCACAAAGAGTAGTAGTTACTTAATCTAATACTAATAAACTGCAGGACGAGGTGTACAATAGTAGGTGGTTAGCATCTTGTCAATTATTGAATAATCAATATAAATCAATTTTATACAGTAATAAATGCTGCTAAGCCTAATTTATTAAAATTCAGTAATTATATAATATTAATGATTTTTGTTAATATATATGAAAATGTTACAAGTGTGCAGGCATGGAGGTCATTATGTCCATGAATCCTTATCATTTAAGTAGTCTACAATTTTATAGTATCCTTTACTCATTAAACAGGCTTTCACGTGAGATTTAAATGTATGCGTTGGTAACTCAATAACATTTTGTGGCAACTTATTGTACATTTTAATACTTAGACCAACAAATGAATTATTAATTTTTTTAAGTTTCAGATTTGGAATCGCGAGCTTGTGTTTATTTCTAGTGTTAAAACCATGACAATCAGATTTTTTCGAAAAAATAATCCATGTTCTTTCGCACGTACAAAATACAGTCTAAAATGTATTGAGAAGCTACGGTTAAGATGTTAATGCTCTTAAATAATTCTTTTAGCGAATCGCGAGGTCTAAGGTTGTATATGGAGCGGATGGCCCTCTTCTGCAATACAAATATAGTCTGTATATCAGCAGCAGACCCCCACAAACAAGAGACCATAAGACATTACACTATGAAAATAACTAAAATAAACCAATCTCGCGGTTTCAATATCGGTCAGATTGTCTAATCTTCTTAACCGCATACGCGGCGGAACTAAGTCTTCCCGCCAAGGCTGCGACGTGGGGTCCCCATTGTAATTTGGCATCCATGGTAATGCCAAGGAAAACTGTTGAATCAATGACTTCAATACGTTCATTATTCATAGTGATGTTAGTATTGACCTGTCTTACATTGGGCATTGTGAATTTTACACATTTAGTTTTCTTAGCATTAAGAAGTAAGTTGTTAGTGGTAAACCAATGGAGAACTTGTGACAGAGTGTCATTTACATCGTCAAACGTACTTTTTCTTCGGTCAACATTAAAGATCAACGAAGTGTCATCAGCAAATAGCACTACCTCACAAAGGTCTTGTGTAAAGTAAGGAAGGTCATTTATATATATCAGGAAAAGCAGAGGCCCCAATATCGATCCTTGGGGCACTCCCATCAATAGAGGAGTGCCTGAAGAATATGTCCCATTAATGTTTACTTTCTGAATTCTATCAGACAAGTAAGAATTTATCAAACTTAGTGAAATCTTGGACACACCATAATGAGATAATTTTAACAACAACGTTTGGTGCGTAACGCAATCAAATGCTTTCGATAGGTCACAAAATACTCCAACAGCATCCTGCTTGTTTTCCCATGCATCAAAAATATGCTTGATAAGTGCAACTCCTGCATCAGTTGTTGACTTACCTTTAGTGAACCCAAATTGTTTATTATGAAGCAGGTCGTTAACTTTAAAATGAGACAGCAACTGAACGAATATGACTTTTTCAAAATCTTACTCAGTGCTGGTAATATAGAAATAGGCCTAAAGTTAGAAGGATTACTTTTATCACCTGATTTGAATAACGGTATGATTTTGCTATACTTCATTAAGTTAGGAAATTGGCCTTCGTCAACACATCTGTTGAATATCATTGACAAATGGGGTGCGATATGCAGTATTATATTTTTTAAAATGTCGACGGATATTCCCCAAAGATCTTCAGTTTTTTTTATATTTAGATCTTTAAAAGTTTTTACTATTATCTCAGGTGTTACATGGGTAAATCTGAAAGGTGTTTTACATTCGTCAACTTTTGCTTTTAGCAAGGAGACAGCAAGATGTGAACTTGAGTTTAATGTACTTGTCGTTGTCACTGGTATATTAGTGAAAAAAGACTCAAATGCATTTGCCACATCAGCATCAGAGTCAAGTTGTTTGCCATTGATTTTTAGAGAGACCTTGTGTTCTTGTGTTTTGTTTTTACAAGTCTCTTTGTTTATGATATTCCATGTGATTTTAATTTTGTTAGTTGCTTTACTTATTTTGTTTTTAATGTAGTTTGATTTAGCAACAGCGCATACTTTCTTGAAGCATTTAGAATAGTTTTTTACATATTCTATTACTGTATGATCACATGAATTAGCCTTAATGTCATATAATTCAAACAATTTTCTTCTGCTTATGTATATACCTGTAGTGGCCCAGTCACTAAATCGATTTTTAGAATTATTTTAATGGTCTTCTTTGTGAAGATGCCATTAAATTCCTTTTCAACAATTTCGAAAAGGCTTTCATATAATTCTTCAACACTATTTTCAATACATGGAATTGAGGATATTTTATTACAAATATTCTTCTTGAACTTTTTTACACGCCCCTTAGTAATGGGCCTACATGTGAAACTAGTAGACGGAACATTTCGATGACAGTCGATAACAGCCATCTGACCACTGTGATCAGAGTTTATAAAATTTATTATGGATTTTTCCCCTACATTACAATTACAGAATATGTTGTCCAAACACGTAGCTGAAGTGGAGGTGACTCTTGTAGGTTCATTGAAAAGGTGGTGTAAATTGAAAGACTTAAAAAGATTCAGAAACCTAATAGAGTTCTGTGAATCCTCTAGGATGTTAATATTAAAGTCACCGCACACAATAACTTTTTTACTTTTTGCACAAACTTTTCTCAAGACTTCTTCCATGCTAGTCTCAAATGAGTCATAAATTGCAGAAGGGGGTCTGTACACGCAGACAATGATATGCTGCTCCAGCTCTGCACACGAAATTTCAATAGTTCGTTCTATAGATAGTGACTCAATGTCTTTACGTTGTTTAGATTTAAGAGAATTTTTTAACAAAATGAGTGACCCTCCTCTTATTGCTGAGTCTCTCGTGAACGAACTGATAACTTTGTAATCATTAATACTAACAATTAATTGATGTTGATTTAACCAATGTTCAGTGAGACATAGTATATCAACATTCATTTCTTGTAAAAATAATTCTAGCTCTAATTCTTTACCAGGAAGCCCCTGTATATTCTGGTGAATAAGATTTAAGATATTAAGATCCTGCTTGGTCAATATGTTGCTAGAGGCGTCCTCTATTGTCTTAAACTTAAATTTAAATTGCTTGGAATATTTTCCAAAGTCTGACTAAATATATTATTTATATTAAATGCTAACAAAGTAGCCAGTTCTTTTTTACATTATAAGGCAAATAAAATGTTTTGCCAGTCACTATAAACTTATAATTAATAAATTTATTTGTGTCAAAAAACACAAAGTTGTCGCTATGACTAGTCACTAAATTATATAATGTAGTATTCAATATGTGAATACTGTTATTTTTTCTGGTAAATAGTGCCTAGAAAATGGGAAGGCACAAACAACAATTTTCTTTACAGCAATCTCTTTTAGGAGCGAAAATCCTTTAATAATGTCTTTCTTATTTGAATCTAGCCCATTCCCCATCATTAATATAATGATAGAGTCCTTATTATAATTACTTTACTGTATAAAATTTACTAACATAATTGAACAAATACTAATATTCATTTTAATTTAGTTGTAATCTCAAATTTTTGTTTGTTTGCTCACCAAGCGATTTGAAAACACGTTAAAACACGTTAAGGACTACAGTTTTGTTCATAAGTTAAGTTAAAATGTCTCTATACGCAAGAATGATTGTACAACCTGTGCGGATAAAGAATGGGATCAGAAATGGCGGCGCATCTATTCACTTCTCGCTCGCACACCCACAAGTGCGAGTATAGACGCAAATAATGTGCGAGCGAGAAGTGGATAGATGCGCCGCCATTTCTGATCCCATTCTTCATCCGCACATGTTGTAGTCTGTTGTGTTTTCCAATAAATAAATAAAAAGTTATTCTGACGTTTCACACACCTTTATTACATGCACACACCTATACATAATACCAAAAATATACAGTGCGTCCCAAGACTATGAAAGGAAAGTACCATAAATCTTTATGTTAGCATTTTTACTTAGAGGAAACATCACTTTATTTAAAGAAAGAACTGAATTCATTTTTTTTTTGGATTGTGCATGTATTGCACGGGAATCAAACCGGTTTTTTTTAATTTGGCTTTTAATTCTGCTGATAGATACAATCATTACTAACGATAAAATTTGTTTTAGTTTAATGTATAAAATTTGTTCTTCATGGTGACCACTGAAAATCAGCGTCGAAGTTGCCTGCTCCGGTAACCACGACATTATGCTGAGTGGGAACCTTTTTAGCACATTTAAATTGTACTTATAAGTCTAGTTTTAAGCATTTTGTTATATTCTTTGTGTGCTAAATAAACAAATTCTATTCTATTCTATTCTATTCTACTCACATATTTTGCTCGACCCTCACCCTTACCGAGGTGTCGTAAAAGGCGACTAAGGTAAAGCTGCTGGCATGATCATCAGCACCCAGAGAAGGAAAACTCTGCATTTATATCAAAACCCTCGCCAACCTGTCTGCCAAGCGTGGTGAGTATGGCAATTACCCCTCATGTGATTGAGGGAGGCCCGTGCCCCAGCAGTGGGGACTTAAATGGGCTGATGATGATGATAATTTTGCTCGACGTTTCGCCTACGTTACAGCAGCCGTGGTCACGAGCGGACTGTATCACAAAATAAATATCGTGTTAGTTCCCGTCTTGATTAATTATAGTTATAATGCAACGCGAAAATCTAAAAAACTGTTCACCAAAGTAATTATTTTAGATGATTATAGGCGTTGTTGATAAGAAAAACTTTGAATGTATGTTCAAATTTACTACCATGGAATGCCCTGATGGAGCTAGGTAAGTGGTTATATCTGTAACGCCATATAATACGGTCCATTTTTGTACAGTGTCAAAAACTTTACATAAACCTGCCAAACGTTACAAATGGAAATAAAAATATATATTTTTAATTGCCGTTATTTTTAATTTAATAAAAATTGCATGGTTTCCACTCAGGAATTTTCGAAAGAATCGCAAATATACAAACAAACATACCTATGCATTGCCAGCAACACAATTGGGACATAATTGAAGTAATAGCTTACCATCAGGCGATCCGTCTGCTCGTCTACCACCTATCACATAAAAAAAAAGTTTCATAAAATAAATGTTCAGATCACAGTCAACGTATGAGTGGTAATAAGCCCCTCCTCGTAACTCTAGCGGCCTGCGTAAATAAAGCGCTTTGTGGGAAAGCTTGTGGGAAAGCGCACTTGTAAAGTAACTCCTAATATACTAAAATTACGCCGTGTGGTCCCGGCAGAGTAGAATTGGCCACCCTCACTCGTACCGAGGTGTCGTAAAAGGCGACTAAGGTAAAGCTGCTGGCATGATCATCAGCACCCAGAGAAGGAAAACTCTGCATTTATATCAAAACCCTTGCCAACCCGTCTGCCAAGCGTGGTGAGTATGGCAATTACCCCTCATTTGATTGAGGGAGGCCCGTGCCCCAGCAGTGGGGACTTAAATGGGCTGATGATGATGATGATGATACTAAAATTCATGAATATTCATACATAAATGGCAATGAATAGGCAGCAGGGGAGCCTATTAGGGGACGCCTTTGCCCAGCAGTGGGACTATTTGAGCCAACAAAAAAAACTAAAATTGATTTCTGCGCTCTCAAGGTCACCCTGGACACTCGTGCCGGGACTTGTATCAAATACGACACAAACAATCCCGGTACATTTACGACACATAATTACAGCAGTGCGCGCCCCGGGGGAAATCCCGCCGGCCTCACGCGCACAGCGTGTGGCGGATTTCTATTTGCCTTTGAATATAAAAAGGGTCTATGAATAAAACTTACCTAATATAGTGTTAATAACGAATAGTGTCTTTAAAATAATTGCTAAACCACTAGTTGCCAGGTGATTAGTCTGATCGTGTGCCATCTATCATATAACAAAACATAAATTGTGGATTTCTGAACAATAAAGTCAACCCATTACTCGTTTTCCTCTTTCTATTAGTACAAAACTAAGTAGCAACAAATCTTCTATTACCTACATAGCGGTGATGACATTAATAATAATTCATTTATTTTCAAGTAATAAAAAACTTATTTACATTTTAGAAAGTAAAAAAAAACTCATTTACATTTTCGATTTAAAATTCAATATAAATAAATTAAAAATAAAGTTATACAATTAAATAAAACTAAAAATCATTAAAAATCATTAGTCACATTACATCACATACATTCAAAAATAACAAATTAAAACAATGTCATTAGTTCCTTTAAACAAAATAGAATGATAAAACTTTATTTTAGAAAAGTTACTCCGCTATATCAATCAATTTATCAATTTATTATATATACAAAAAATTCAGTTACATTAAAGTCATACTTAAATATACTTTAGCTTAAGTATCAACAACAACATCATATTAACACAAATCTGTGTTCCATTTTCAAAATAAAAAAAATACCTGAGCTTTTCTGTTAAGAAATTCTCAGTGTTGGCCCGAAGTCTGGAAGTCGGTGGTCTGCACCAACGTGCCTTTGAAAGAACGTTAGCCGTCAGTCCTGCGTCTGATCCTTCTACGGTCGTGTCACTTTGGCGTGCCATCGAAATATGATACCAAGGGAAAAGAGAGTACATTTATGTTTACGCATACACTTAAGCACTATTATCCTGCGTACGTGGCTGATCTTTAAGCCACCGCCGTAATCGGTTAGAATCAGTCCAGCCAAGCCATGTTTGCGAAGCATAATGTTAGTAAGAGACAGTGAATGTTGAGACTACCCGTATGAGTGATAGCGAATAGGACACAAACAATCTCGGTACACTTATGACACATAATTATAGCAGTGCTTGCCCCTGGGGAAATCCCGCTGGCCTCACGCGCGTGTGTCGGCTGGATTCTATTTGCCTTTGAATATAAAAGACCCGGCTTACTTATTGGACAGATGATGATGGAAAAGCTCTGAGAAATGTTTTGTATATTTTTTATCTTCTCAACGTGGTGTCTTTATTGTTTTTTTTTATGAGATCGGCTGACGAGAGACGATTAGAGTTATCACATTGTTTTTTAACCCCCGACGCAATTATTATAAGTTTGACGTGTATGTGGGTTGGGTGTATGTGTGTGTGTGTGTGTTGTGCGTGTGTGTGTGTGTCTGTATATGGCATCTTAGCTCCCGAATAAATGAACCGATTTTGATTTTGTTTTTTAGGCGGCAGATGAGCACACGGATCACCTGATGGTAAGCAATTCAAGTCAAGGTCAAAGTAAAAAAAATCTTTGTTTGCATAGGCTTGTACAATGTATACAGCACTTACAAATCGTCATGCATTTAAGTAATTTTAAACTATTTATAATTTACATGTATATGTAAAGACAATCCGTTTGGATCAGTGGTAGTGAACGCTGCCTATAGTGCAAGGGTTGCTGGTTCAATCCCCGCACAGTACCAACATTTTGTGCATGAACATGTCTGTTTGTATTGGCCTGGGTGTTTTCTATATATTATAAGTATGTATTTACGAAAGAAAAGTATCAAATGTATATATTTGCAATTCCGCTGTTGGTTCTGATATCCGCAACACAGGTGCTTGAGCTTACCTATCTCAGAGTCAGATCAATGTATGTGATCAAAGTTTTTCTTATCAACAAGGCCTATTATAATCTAAAATAATTACTTTGGTGACAATTTTTAGGCTGAGACCACTAAATAGTTAAAATATTGACTGACCGGATGGCGCAATTGGTAGTGACCCTGCCTCTTACGCCAAAGGTCGTGGGTTCGATCCCCACCCTGAAAAAACATTCGTACGATGAACACTTGTGTTTGTTCAGTGTCTGGGTGTAATATATGTATTTAAGTATATATTTGTGTTCCTCTGTTGTCTGATATCTGTAACACAAGTGCTTAAGCTACTTAGTACGGAATCAGGTCAACGTATGAGATGTTGTGAGAATTATTATTATTATTATAATTTAATTTGTTTTTGTTTTTGTTTGACATTGTATTTATTTTAAAATGAAAAATATAGATTAACATTTTAATAATATTATTTTATTGCATATTTTTGATATTAATTTGTTGATTTGAGTTAGTATAAATAATTCCTTAATTTTTATATGTTTACTTATCCCTTGAAAAGGTTAGTTTGTAACCTAGCATAACCAACTCTAAAAATGTATGATAATATGTACCATTCTTACAAATTGGGTGAATAAATGACTATGACTATGAAAAAATGCAGATTTTCGTATTCTTGAAGCAGCAACACAAGTTCTTAGAACATTCTCACACGAAACGCCAATTACATTTTTTTAATCAGCCTATAAACTGTCCCACTGCAGGGCAAAGGCCGGGCAAAGTTATCGCTTTATACGGATTAGGCTTAATCACCACGCTTGCCAAATGCGGATTGGCGATCACAAACCCGAGCTATGTCGGAAAAATTCGAAACATACTATTCGCTCGACCCGGGAATCGAACCCAGGACCCTGAGATCACGGCCCGGTACTTAAATCACTAGACCAACAGGGCGTTACATTGGTAAAGACCTAATAATAACTCATTGTGAAAACACAATAAAATTACTCGACACCACAAAACGATTAATACGCTTCAATCAATTACGACAGACGTCGCCCCCCTCAATTATATGCTCTGGACGTAACTCCATTTTAAGTTAATTTATTTGCCCTCAATGTTCCGCAAAATATGTTAATTCGTCTAAAATTGGCGGGACAGAAGCTTGGGAGCGCCGCCTTACACCGTCGTAAAAGTGACCGCGCGAGTATCTTGAAACATAGGATGTAATATAAAGACAGCTTATTCGGGGAGAAGGGGAGCTTGAAAAATTTTACTGCACTGGTGTTGTGGGTGTCCATGGGCGGCGGCAATAGTTTTTTTTATATGATAGGTCACAGACGAGCAGACAGACCTGATGGTAAGCAATTGCCGCCGCTCATGGACACCCGCGGCACCAGTGGAGTCAAAAGTGCGCTGCCAACCTGTTAACCCCTTTTAACCCCCTTTTCCCCGGAATGGGCCTTCGGCACCCTCACTCACGCAGCGAAACAGAGCACAGTGCTGCTTCATGCCGGTTTTCTGTGAGGCCGTGGTAACACTCCGGTCGAGCCGACCCATTCTTGCCGAAGTGTGGTTTACCATCAAATTACCCGTCTGCTCATCTGCCAGGTATTAGATCAAAAAGATAGGAAGTTGGCAAACGAGACGGAAGAAGGTTTTAACTGCCCCTACATCTGAGACTGTTTCACATCCAAACTTTGTTTATAGAGCCCGTAGGAAGACCGTGTGGGTGGTGTGTGAAGCCAATGCTTTCTGGCACATGAAGGGCAGGCCCTACTCGACTAGGATGAGTGAGCTGAGATTCAACCAACGGAGCGCCCTCGCAAAATAACCTCACCCCTAACAGAAAAACTGTGCTGTCTTTCGCTTGCCGAGTGGGTGGGCGCTTACTTTTGGAGGCCCAATCGACCGAGCTGCCGGGAAAAGGAGCTGGGATTTTATAAAGGTTGGGGGCGAGAGATCATAAGTGCCATCCGCGATAATCGCGTCCATGTATACCATGTTCGGGCTCCACTGGTTGCCAGAGACTACGGGGTCCCACGTTCGGAATCGTCGGAAACGAGGCAAACGGCCGATTGCTATACACCCACCATTAAGGAACGTAACT
>CM032471.1:3011079-3022760 GCA_019059595.1 Marasmia exigua
TTTATTACCAAATTCTTGGAAAGAGTTAGGACCCGTAGATAAGAATCTTACGAAGTGGTGTCCGTCTGTAAAATTCAATTTCACGGGCTGGCGTTGTCCTTTGAGTCTCGCCTTTGAGTTGGGCGAGCGAATATGAATCGAGTATCCATCGTCGTGGGACCTCTGATATATTACTTATACTAGTAATACGTTGACTATAAATAGTTCGAGTATAGGACGAAGTATAATGAAAAATAAATACGTTCAGGATATGTAAAGAAAAATATTAGAAAAGGAGTCTTTTGCAAATGGAGATGAGCAGACAGATCACCGGAGGGTAAGCGATTGTCGTCACCCATAGACACCAACGGTGGAGTCACAAGTCCGTTGCAAACTTTTAAACTCCCCTCTTCACGAATTATGCCATCCTGTACCCTCACGTTCTCTGCTCTGTAAGGATGTGGTATTACTCCGGTCGAGCCAGCATATTCGTGTTAAAGCATAAGGTGAATAGGACAGTTCTATTTTAACATTAAAAAATTACCACCGTTAAAAACCAGGTACTAAAAAGTGTAAAATAATATTTTTAACAATTTATAAAGTACAATTAACATTATGTACCAGTACATTCGAGAAAAAGTGTTAGCGAAGTCGACGCCAAATACTATTTTGAAATTTAATACTACATTAAATTATTCAAAAGGGATTAGGCGCGGACTTCGGTAAACCTTTTCTCGAGTGTATTGTTATAAAATGTTATTTGTAGTGTATAAAGTGTTAAAAATATTATTTTACACTTTTTAGTTCGTGGTTTTTGAAGGCGGTTTTTTTTTGCAGAAAGTTATTGTTTTCAAGCTAATTAGTGTTTAGTGTCTATTTTTTAGCAATTGGTAATAATTATTTTAAGTTCTTGTTCAGATTAATTGAGAAAGAGTAATACTTATTTGATGTAAATGCAGAGTTTTCCTTCTCTGGGTGCTGATGATCATGCCAGCAGCTTTACCTTAGTCGCCTTTTACGACACCTCGGTAAGAGCGAGGGTGGCCTATTCTACTCTGCCGGGACCACACGGCAATTTACATCAAAACCCTCGCCAATCCGTCTGCCAAGCGTGGTGAGTATGGCAATTACCCCTCATGTGATTGAGGGAGGCCCGTGCCCCAGCAGTGGGGACTTAAATGGGCTGATGATGATGATGATGAATACTTATTATTTTGGAAGAATGCGAACACTAAAAAGTTAATGATTTTGTAAGCTTCCAATTTTTATTTGTAGAAAGTTGGATGTATGATCCGAAACGTTTTAACTGTCCTATTCACCTTCACACACTGAATAGACTATAAAAAACTATGTAGTTTTACTGGACATCACTAGCTATGGATGACAAGTGATATATGGTGTAGAAAAATTGGTAGTGTCACAAACAAGAAAAATCCTGTTTTTCACTCTGGTGTGACAATCTAGTGTGACTATGAGTCGGGAGGGCAACAACCAACCAAATATTATGCTTGAAGCAACCAACAACTAAGGTTCCATTGAATTTGATCACTGCACGACCTTTTATAGTTTTGTCATACTAAACATAAGTAATAGAGATAAAAGAGATACCTGCAACAAAACTTGCAATATCGGAAATACTTTTATCATTGAACCATATCTCGCCAAAAAGTCTGAAAAAAGTTCCATTACAATTTAGATCTTATATCGTTACTCTTTAAATCCAAAATGAAATGTCATCATCCATGCAACAGTAGGTGCTCAATATAATATCTCATTACAGCATCGGGAACCCTATTAGATATTCTCTTTGCGTCGCCTTCGACGTAATTCCAAATATTCGGTTACATTCCTAAAACCTTTGATGTCCGCAAACCGCCATTTCGTGGACCTATGTCAAACGCAAAAAGAGCGGCAAATTGTTACTAATACAAAATGGCGGGTCCGCTACGAGGAAATGTTAGGTAATGAATTTCGTTGTCTTTGCTGATTTCACCTGATGGGGGAAGCAGTTTGTGCAGTTGTTACCGGTTTTGTGTTTCACGTTCCGTTTTGTGTTTTGTTTTGTTTTTTGTTACGATTAGGTATTTAGTGCCACAAGTCTGTGGCTGATGGAAAAAAAGTGGAACTACTGGTCTCTTCTTAGAAAAGTATTTTTTTTTGTGAACTTACCACCGCCATTAAATCTGCCAATGTCGAGTGAAAATAAAATACACATTCATTTCATTTTATGATTTATTTATGTAAAAGTATAAAAAAAGTATCAGCCTATAAACTGTCCCACTGCAGGGCAAAGGTCTCCATCATAGAAATCAAGTTATCGCTACTATGATGGGATTAATCACCACAATTGTCAAATGCGGATTGGCGATCGAGCTATGTTCGAAAAATTCGAAACATAGTTTTCGCTCGACCCGAGAATCGAACCCAGGACCCCAATATCACGATCCGGTACTTAAACCACTAGACGAACAGGGCGCTTTATTTATGTTTTTTGTTTTAATTCTTTTGTTCTTTATTTTTTATTGAGTTAAAACGAAACATATATGACGGCGCATCTAGGAAAAATAGTGAAATGACAATAAGCTCTGGCAAAGCGTGGCGTCTGTGGAGCGGCGATCTGGGAATGTCAGATTTTGTCGGAAGCGCACCATACGTTCGGCAACGAATTGCTTAGGATTTTGTTATTTTAAATCGTTATTGTTTGACTTCAAACACAATTCAAATGGCGGCTCGCACCAAGAGGTTTGGCTCCTCGTTCCTGCCCCGAGCCATCAAGGCATGGAATGCCCTCCCAGCTCATGTGTTTCCTCCTTCATACAATCCGGGGTCTTTTAGGCGGGGCATCTCAGCAGGCCATTAGGTTGAGGATGGCAGACACAATGGGTACTTTGTTAGTTCTTTTGTGCCTGTCAGCCTCATATTTGGATTTCACGGCTTACAATCAGGCGGAGTGAGGTCATCCTGATTGGCCTTTCTATAAAAAAAAAAATACTACGTTAATTACAACGTTCTCTTTGTTCTAAATAATTATGACAAGAGTTGGTTGAAGATTGCTCAGATCATCCTTTGAATTTCCACGCCCATTGAAAACTACTATGGATGCCGGATTATAAGAAACCGGAAATTTCTGATAAAAGTCTGCCCTAAAGCGCTTTTATATACATAGGTAGACGTCACAATGGACGAGGGAGCTTTATAGAGAAAAGAAGAGTACGGCCATGATTATTTGTCATCAATTAACATTGACAAGGTTGTGATTGTGGGAGAGGTCTTTGAATAGGGGGGAGTCACATTTCGATACGAATTGGTCAGCTTACTTCTACTTAGTTTGTGGGTCAGCTTACTGGAGAGATACCACGGCCTCACAGAGGCATGAAGCAACGCTGCGCTTCCGCAGTTCCGCTTCGCCTAGTGTAGGGTTTATTTGGGTCGAAGGGCCAAAGTCTTTTGGGTATGAATGTTGCCGCACTGTCAAAGTGAATTTGCAGACAAAATTTGCCTTGTCGAACTGTAAAATATTTTCAGACAGAACCTTTCCACAGCTTAAGCATGTTTGTTTCCAGTTGCACCCAAAGCTGTCGCTTCAGAGATAGGGGTAAGCTTAGACCATGATCCAGGATTCGGCAAGTCTAATAATTACAATAAGCGACTGCCGTCTGACCTCCGCAACCCTTAGGCCCTACCAACTAGATTATGGTTACACGTTCAGAATCGTTATCTCAATGTTGTAGGTATCCATAATTTAGAAGAAACTATCCAAAACACATGTTGGATAGTTTCTCGCCGTCGCCGCCGGTCGCCGTGTGGACGCCGTGTGGTCCCCGGCAGAGTAGAATAGGCCACCCTCGCTCTTACCGAGGTGTCGTAAAAGGCGACTAAGGTAAAGCTGCTGGCATATCATCAGCACCCAGAGAAGGAAAACTCTGCATTTATATCAAAACCCTCGCCAACCCGTCTGCCAAGCGTGGTGAGTATGGCAATTACCCCTCATGTGATTGAGGGAGGCCCGTGCCCCAGCAGTGGGACTTAAATGGGCTGATGATGATGATGATGAATACTTATTATTTTGGAAGAATGCGAACACTAAAAAAGTTAATGATTTTGTAAGCTTCCAATTTTTATTTGTAGAAAGTTGGATGTATGATCCGAAACGTTTTAACTGTCCTATTCACCTTCACACACTGAATAGACTATAAAAAACTATGTAGTTTTACTGGACATCACTAGCTATGGATGACAAGTGATATATGGTGTAGAAAAATTGGTAGTGTCACAAACAAGAAAAATCCTGTTTTTCACTCTGGTGTGACAATCTAGTGTGACTATGAGTCGGGAGGGCAACAACCAACCAAATATTATGCTTGAAGCAACCAACAACTAAGGTTCCATTGAATTTGATCACTGCACGACCTTTTATAGTTTTGTCATACTAAACATAAGTAATAGAGATAAAAGAGATACCTGCAACAAAACTGCAATATCGGAAATACTTTTATCATTGAACCATATCTCGCCAAAAAGTCTGAAAAAAGTTCCATTACAATTTAGATCTTATATCGTTACTCTTTAAATCCAAAATGAAATGTCATCATCCATGCAACAGTAGGTGCTCAATATAATATTCTCATTACAGCATCGGGAACCCTATTAGATATTCTCTTTGCGTCGCCTTCGACGTAATTCCAAATATTCGGTTACATTCCTAAAACCTTTGATGTCCGCAAACCGCCATTTCGTGGACCTATGTCAAACGCAAAAAGAGCGGCAAATTGTTACTAATACAAAATGGCGGGTCCGCTACGAGGAAATGTTAGGTAATGAATTTCGTTGTCTTTGCTGATTTCACCTGATGGGGGAAGCAGTTTGTGCAGTTGTTACCGGTTTTGTGTTTCACGTTCCGTTTTGTGTTTTGTTTTGTTTTTTGTTACGATTAGGTATTTAGTGCCACAAGTCTGTGGCTGATGGAAAAAAGTGGAACTACTGGTCTCTTCTTAGAAAAGTATTTTTTTTTGTGAACTTACCACCGCCATTAAATCTGCCAATGTCGAGTGAAAATAAAATACACATTCATTTCATTTTATGATTTATTTATGTAAAAGTATAAAAAAAGTATCAGCCTATAAACTGTCCCACTGCAGGGCAAAGGTCTCCATCATAGAAATCAAGTTATCGCTACTATGATGGGATTAATCACCACAATTGTCAAATGCGGATTGGCGATCGAGCTATGTTCGAAAAATTCGAAACATAGTTTTCGCTCGACCCGAGAATCGAACCCAGGACCCCAATATCACGATCCGGTACTTAAACCACTAGACGAACAGGGCGCTTTATTTATGTTTTTTGTTTTAATTCTTTTGTTCTTTATTTTTTATTGAGTTAAAACGAAACATATATGACGGCGCATCTAGGAAAATAGTGAAATGACAATAAGCTCTGGCAAAGCGTGGCGTCTGTGGAGCGGCGATCTGGGAATGTCAGATTTTGTCGGAAGCGCACCATACGTTCGGCAACGAATTGCTTAGGATTTTGTTATTTTAAATCGTTATTGTTTGACTTCAAACACAATTCAAATGGCGGCTCGCACCAAGAGGTTTGGCTCCTCGTTCCTGCCCCGAGCCATCAAGGCATGGAATGCCCTCCCAGCTCATGTGTTTCCTCCTTCATACAATCCGGGGTCTTTTAGGCGGGGCATCTCAGCAGGCCATTAGGTTGAGGATGGCAGACACAATGGGTACTTTGTTAGTTCTTTTGTGCCTGTCAGCCTCATATTTGGATTTCACGGCTTACAATCAGGCGGAGTGAGGTCATCCTGATTGGCCTTTCTATAAAAAAAAAAATACTACGTTAATTACAACGTTCTCTTTGTTCTAAATAATTATGACAAGAGTTGGTTGAAGATTGCTCAGATCATCCTTTGAATTTCCACGCCCATTGAAAACTACTATGGATGCCGGATTATAAGAAACCGGAAATTTCTGATAAAAGTCTGCCCTAAGCGCTTTTATATACATAGGTAGACGTCACAATGGACGAGGGAGCTTTATAGAGAAAAGAAGAGTACGGCCATGATTATTTGTCATCAATTAACATTGACAAGGTTGTGATTGTGGGAGAGGTCTTTGAATAGGGGGGAGTCACATTTCGATACGAATTGGTCAGCTTACTTCTACTTAGTTTGTGGGTCAGCTTACTGGAGAGATACCACGGCCTCACAGAGGCATGAAGCAACGCTGCGCTTCCGCAGTTCCGCTTCGCCTAGTGTAGGGTTTATTTGGGTCGAAGGGCCAAAGTCTTTTGGGTATGAATGTTGCCGCACTGTCAAAGTGAATTTGCAGACAAAATTTGCCTTGTCGAACTGTAAAATATTTTCAGACAGAACCTTTCCACAGCTTAAGCATGTTTGTTTCCAGTTGCACCCAAAGCTGTCGCTTCAGAGATAGGGGTAAGCTTAGACCATGATCCAGGATTCGGCAAGTCTAATAATTACAATAAAGCGACTGCCGTCTGACCTCCGCAACCCTTAGGCCCTACCAACTAGATTATGGTTACACGTTCAGAATCGTTATCTCAAATGTTGTAGGTATCCATAATTTAGAGAAACTATCCAAAACACATGTTGGATAGTTTCTCGCCGTCGCCGCCGGTCGCCGTGTGGACGCCGTGTGGTCCCCGGCAGAGTAGAATAGGCCACCCTCGCTCTTACCGAGGTGTCGTAAAAGGCGACTAAGGTAAAGCTGCTGGCATGATCATCAGCACCCAGAGAAGGAAAACTCTGCATTTATATCAAAACCCTCGCCAACCCGTCTGCCAAGCGTGGTGAGTATGGCAATTACCCCTCATGTGATTGAGGGAGGCCCGTGCCCCAGCAGTGGGCACTTAAATGGGCTGAAGATGACGATCCAAAACGTGCAGGTTTGCTCACGATGTTTTCCCTCACCGCCAAGCTAATGATGGAAATATGCACATAGATTTGAAAAATCCAGAGGTGCATGCTAGGATTCGAACCACGACCCCCCGAGTGGATGGCGCGTTTTAAAACACTGACCTACCATCGCTCACAGAAAGAGCTATGAATTTTAATCCCACCCGATGTACCCTAATAAACACTTACCACAAACCGAAAACTGATTTAACTCCTACGCCTCCCCAAATCCCTAGAATCAGCCAAATTTATTACACCTCTCACAATTATTGTTTCCACCACTTACCCGCGCTAATGAACCAATATTAATCATTATTAATCACGCACCAGACAGCCATATCAAAACTTTGCTTGTTCCTCTTTTAGGTTGAGTTTATTAATTAAATAATTAATATCAATTCTAGTGGTGCCAAATTTTCGCGACGTCCGTTGTCAAAACGATTTATGATCTTATAGGGATGGGAAGAACAAGTGGGACAATCCACCTCATTACAAATTGCAATCTAAAGTTATTACCGTACTAAAACTCGTGTCATCTCGTTCCAACACGCAATGTTAAAACGAGATGGCACGAGTTTAATTCCGAGACTATCCTAACTATTTTTGGTAAGAAATGCATGTGCGGCGGATTCAGAAATGATCTTTATACTTCGATGTTTATTTTATTATGGGGAAAAGGGCTTAAAGCATGTATTTTCATAGTATACCATAGGCATAACCCTTGCATCCTAGTGAAAGGGAGAAGACGAAGAGGTCGTAGTCCCCAGCGATGGTCAGACTAGATAGCGAAACAGCTCGAGATCCCTATAGGTAAGCACTTCCCTGAACCGAGCGGCGGAGTTCAGCCGATGGCGACAGCTGGCCGACAAAATTGGAAGGAGTCAAGATCCTCAGCAGTGAAGGAATCGAGACAGTATCACAGTGGATAAGGACGCGCCTTTGAAAAATCCATGTGCGTATTTTTACCATTAGCTAGGCGGTGAATCACTTTCACTGCCTAGCTAATGCCGCTACATCGAGAATAAACCTACACGTTTACGTTACGTTCTGGAAGCGTAACCATGATTCAGATGGTCTGGTACTCCTGTTAAAGGGTTGTGAATGTCAGACGGCATCTAATTGTCATTACTAGACTCCCCAAATATTGAATCATGGACTAAGCTTACCTTCTTTGGGCGCAGTTGAGAGAGTATAGGCATAACCAGATTTTCAGCTGAAGTGGCATTGGGTTGGTCATATTAGCGATAGAGCCCGCAACTCTTGGGGGAAACGATATCTGAAATGAAAGAAGAGAGAAAAGAAGAAAAAAAAAATGCGCAAGATGGTTGCCAGGATCTGGATGCGTATGCGTCGTAAAGATCGATGATCGATCGGAGTGGTGCATGTTTGGAAAGGCCGTTGTCCAGCAATGGACTGCAATAGACTGATGATATTTACGACCACTCCGGGGGGTGTAATGAGTACTAATAACCAGGCAGTGCAAATAGTATATTGTGTGTTGTGACCTCCAACATAAATGGCCCCCACTCAGCCTATGTCATGACCCTGAAAAAGGTCATGACGCTGATTTTCAGTATATATAGTAGTATGAATTTTTGGTAGTCGGGTTTTAGATTTTAATCTTAATTTTTATTTAACATATTTTTATGCTAAAAAAGCGTCTTTCATTTGATACCCCACACAGTACCGTCAAGCAACATTTGTTTTTTAGTTCCTTACTCTAAGTCCCCTAGAGGACCCTGTAGTCAATTTAACGTGACGTCATGTCGCCTATAACCAGAAGACAATCAAGACGCTTCTAACGACACCTAATTTGTTCAAATATGATAACTAGTATAGAAGTTATGAGGAACAGATGAACAACCATACATACATACATACAGGTCAAAATCATAACCCTCCTTTTCGCTTAACGTCTTAACGCCGGTTTTCTGTGAGGACGTGGTATCGTGGTTGGTAGAAGTGATAGTTATTAAGTATACCGATACCCCCTGTATAAACGAGACGCAGTATACGAGTAAAAAGCTTTCTCTTTCAAAAGTAAAAGAATTGTAGTGACAGACATTCCCACGCAGTTTACAAAACGAGATTCCCAATTAAACGCCGCAAATACGAGGAAACAACGCAGGAGCTGAAAAAAATATGTAAACAGCGGGCTCTTGGGAGGCCCGAATTAGGGCTACCTCTGGGTAATATAGGGTACATTTCTTTATTAAGATATAGGATTTTTGGGGGAACTTTTTCAATATGGGTTGGAATTGAAACTGATGATTACTATATTAAAAGACTCTGAAGAATAAATGTTTTACAATATTTTATATGGTATACATGTCTTCTGAGGCGTTTATTTGAGAATTTGTTTAGAGAAGAGGGGCACACGTTCATCATATAAATAAATTATACATAAATAAAAATAAAAACATTTATTAACCAAAAACACACATTAACAGAAAGAAAAATTCTTTGGCTACCACACTCCCCTGTCTCGTGGGTGTCAAATCCTATGAATTTCCGCTGTGGCTAATTGTCTAAATTAAGACTAAAGTGACTCACTGAATGTAATCTTCCAAAAAATCTAAATGTAATCAAAAATACTAAAATTCAAGTTATGGCTGTAAGCGCGTTAGTGAAGTAGTGTGTGTGCGTGTGTGTATGTGTATGTGCATGTGTGTATGCGTATGTGTGTGTGTATGTATATAAAAGAGCCGATAATTCGTCATACCTTTGTTCCATGTCTATTGTCCATAGGTGGAGTCAAAATGTCAACCTTTTAATTCTCTTTCCCTCTGGCTTGGCCTCACTCACTAAAAATAGGAATATTATTTATTCAGTTTAATAAGCCTGCTACGCTGATCCTTGACGCTTGCTACGGCGTCGTCGTAGCACAACGCGGATAGCCGTAGTTGCCTGCCTTTTTTGAAAACCTTGGATAATGTCTCGATAGACAATGTTTAACCTTGGACAATGTCTCGATAGAAGATAAAGATAAGATAAGATAAGATAAGAAATCATTTATTCGACACTTAACATGGACATTTACAGAGGAAATATCTTAAAAGCTAAGTGATAGATAGGTTTTAAAATATGCCGACGCCGATGCGTTGGAAGACCTAATTTAAAGCACACGTTCCGACCGAAACTGAGTTTCCTCGCTCTTTCACACGCGATGTGTGTCTCCTTTGTTTATGCGACAGGTATATTCTTCTTCGTTACGGGAAATCTAAACCTAAGGTGGCTTAATGTGAAGCCTAGATTAAGCCATTTGGCTTAGATTTCTCGCTTCGTAAGAGAATACTGCGGGCAGTGTCTAAAAAAATATCGTCAATCTATCACTTTAGTGTATGGCGGTGATTTTTTTTTAGTTTCGACATTGATATTTCGTCAGGAAATAGAAGTTATTCAATAAGTAATGGTTAATATGCCTTTTTTATTATTTAATTATTTAACTAGTCAAAGTTTATCAATTTCTTATTTGCATTCATCCACTGCTATGTATGTTATAGTTTGTAGTTATTGATGTCGTCCAAAGATTTCGACTCAATGTCAAGGATCCGCTAATAAATGCCCTCGAAATACGCAACACCCAAAACTTATTTATGTAATTATATTCGTTAAGCAAACTGATGTAAAGTAACTGTCAATGCGTCAACCCTATAAAATTTTATGAAAATAAAATATTTTTCAAAATAAAACCGTGTTCCAAAATTAATCTGGTCGCAACCCTACCGGAACAAATCTAAATGAAAGGAAGAGAAATTCAATCGGCTGTTGCATTTTCTATGTTATTGGCTGAGGTGTTTGCCGGCAGGCGGCGCTGCTTGTTTGTGATAAAATAGCCGTTATTTTTTTAATGTTTTTTTTAGAGAGCAGCCTTGCAGCTTATTCGTTTGGCTCAAATATTTGGACGAAATTAGCTGTTCGTTCACTCTTTCTATTGTTTGAAATAGCTACTTTTATAATGTTGGTTTATTTTTTGTTTTTTTTTAGTTCGGAAGGGGTAGTACGGTGACCCTGGGAGAGCTGCGCTTCGACATGAATGGGCCGGCTCGACCGGAGTGATACCACGTCTTCACGTTCGTCCGTCCTCGGCCGTCTGACCTTCACAACCAGTAGACAGGAAACCCAGACGAACTGGGCACGCACGTTCAGAATCGTTGTCTCAAATGTTGTAGGTGTCATTACATTTTTGAGAGAATATTCGAGACGAGAGATATTTTCCCTCACTGCCGAATTAATAGTTTGCTCCTGGATTTGAAAAATCCAGTAATTTATCGCGTGGTTATTTAATAAATAGTAGAAGTGTTTGCCGAGAGGTTGTAACCCCGAAGTTGTTTAAAATAGATCCGGTTTAGTAGCTAAAAATTAAAATCGATTTGTGTTGCTAGTGTGCCCTACCCGTCACCTTAAGTAAATTATTGTAACCTCTAAACTATCATGATGTGCATGTCTGTCATCATCATCAGCCCAATTTAGTCCCCACTGCTGGGGCACGGGCCTCCCTCAATCACAAGAGGGGTAATTGCCATACTCACCACGCTTGGCAGACGGGTTGGCGAGGGTTTAGATATAAATGCAGAGTTTTCCTTCTCTGGGTGCTGATGATCATGCCAGCAGCTTTACCTTAGTCGCCTTTTACGACACCTCGGTACCCCGACAGCCTAGGGTACGCTTAGCCATGATTCAAGGTTTGGAGAGTCTGGTAATTACAATGGAGCGACTGCCGTCTGACCTTCACACCCTTTCACAGAAGAGCCAGACCAACTAAATCATGGTTACA